>JAWDGP010002524.1:160000-365000 GCA_033675545.1 Elysia crispata
TTGAAAACCATACGAAAAGGTATGACTTCCGTTTAGGTTTGTTGGTTTAGAACTTTTATAGGTCATTATCTCATGATTTTTTTTTATTGTTGTTGTTTGTTTGTTTTTTCCTTTCGTATTTTGAGCAAGTCCAATCACACATGTAATTGAGGCATTTATCATTTAAATAATTTGTTTTAACAGTCCAAAGAGTTCAAATGTTTTATTTTTTTTTTTTTAAAGATCAATTTTTAGTTAGCTTTCAACTTAATAATTTATGATGCTTTTTTTCATGCAGTAATACAGTGATAATTGTATGTGCCATATCTCTTTCTTACTTAAAATCAAAGGAAACTTTAATATTTTTTTCTGAGGTTCCTTTCTTGTTATAAGAGTAATTCCGCGTAAGTGAAGCTTTTTTAATAACCAAAAGGTATTGTGGATTTGAGGTACTACCATAAGCGACACTTAAATTTATAAAGCTTTGTTGCTATCTATAGAAGCGTAAATTCAATTCAAATACGCACGCTCAATTTTCATTTAAAAAAAAAGTAATATTAAAAAAAAAAAAAAAAAAAAAAAAACAAGCAAGAAGTACTAATCAATACAATCATATGTTATATGTTAATCAGTTTTATATAAAGAGCACTTCTCTCATAATGTATCATAGAAAAAGACCCAAAACTTTAAATGGCCTTTCTTTAAAACTTACAATATGTCACTTACGGTAGTTTTTCATCTTGACGACAGTATAGTATAATGCCGTATGGACTATCTTAAATGGCTACCAGTAGCCTAGATAAAAATCGAGTTCGAGGGAAATAACTGGAACGTAGCACTGTTAAGTAGTTAGTGTAAATAAAGTCTTTAATTTCCTTTAATGCACAACCGAACAGCAGCAACGACCATACCAAAAACACTTGATAATAAATATTAGGAAAATGATAGCAATAATTCAACGGCTGTTGGTCTCATCGTTGTTGCATTGCAAAGACTATACATGCGGGCAGTGCTATGCATTCTCTTGATCACAATCGTCGTCCTCAAAGCCGTCGTCTTCTCCGTGGACGCTGGGCTCAAGGTCATCCGGTCGCCGTGTGAACTGAACCAGAACCATCATGAGTGAAGCCAGGAGATACATCGCTCCGAAAAAGTTGTAGGGAATGTTGTAAGTGCCTGTGGCATCAACCATTGCGCCTGGGGATATAAGGTAGCGAGATCTACATTGCAGAGAGTGTCCAATTCAATGGTATTATTATTAATATTATTCATTCTTGTCATACATTGGAGGTTGGGTAGAGCTAGAGATTAGCTCGGTCTCGGGTTTTGGTGAATTGCTTAGTTGATTCTCGGCAAGCCGTCATCTGGAGATGACTTGGACTCGTATTTTGTTACAGAGATATAAGAAAAGGGCAAGTAAGCGGATATCCTCTCCTTACCTGCTAGAGGAAACCCGGCTCCGACACCGAAGCCCAGTACGATACTGTAGAAGCCGAATGCTTGTCCCAAAGATTCCATGCCTATAATCTCTATCACTACCAGGACCTTTGAAAATAAAGATCAGACCCAGAGAGATATAAATCGATTGTTATATTTAATATTTTTTTTTGATCGATTGGTTCATTAGTTGATTGATAAATCCCATCCTCAGGAAGAAAATCTCACGAGGGAATAAACTAAATTCTAAAAAAAAAATTCGCGAATGAAGCATTGTGAATAACGCTAAGAACAAGGTAAAGAATAAGTCGATATCATTGTATTTAACAGACACAAACACAGATAGAGGAAGACGGATAGAACAGTATTAGTGGTATCTAATGTAACGACCCTATTGAATGTATATTTGCTTTATATTTAGATCAACGCGATTTAAATTCTTTAATTAAAAAAAAGCATAGATACAATCATCTGAAAGAATAATGAATAAATATACCTCTTTGACTTTGATGTTAAGCTTCTGATTGGAAAAAAATTCTTGTTTCTACAAGAAGTCTTTGTTTAGCAGAAGTAGTAATCTTATTCCAACAGTACTGCTACGGTATTTTTTATAAACTTTTGCGCTAATCTATTCGAAAAAATCAATACTTCTTTAGGTAAAATTTAAAAAAAATATATTTGCTTAAAAAAAAAAACCAGGAATATGTCACCAGCAACTCTCTATTACTTACGTCAAACAAGTAATTCAAACTTCTTAGGTAAAAAAGGAAAGCTCCAGAAAAGGAGATAACTGTACCTGCATGGCCCAAAAGGAACCGGTGAAAAAACCGATAAGGCAAGAAAGAATGAGCAACGATTTGAAGTCGTTGAAGAAAGTGACCAGCTGTAGAAGAATGCCGCACAAGACCATGGATGGTATAACAGCCGTTGATGGTCGCATGTAGCCGAAATGGAGCACCAGTCCTGGTGACATAGAAAAAGGGTGTGAAAAAATGAAGAGAGAGAGAGAGAGTCTAAATTTTCCTTCAACATTGATCAGGGTATCCCGGTCTCTCAAATTCTCTCTCTCTCTCTCTCTCTCTCTCTCTCTCTCTCTCTCTCTCTCTCTCTCTCTCTCTCTCTCTCTCTCTCTCTCTCTCTCTCTCTTTCTCAAAGTGGGAAGAGGGAGGAGCGAAAGAAGTATAGTACTTGTTTTAAGATCGAGGATTCGATTCGAATCTTAATGAGGCAAAGCAGTAATGTCTAAAATTTAATTATTTGTTATGTAAGACATAAAGAGACATTATTTTATGATAATTATGTTGGTAACCAGTTCTTTCATAATTGTAATTTCGACTTTACTCCTGCACTGGTTTTACCTTGGGAGAGGGTACTGAGAATTATGATCTGACCATAGCATTTTTTATTCGATATTCTCAAATGTGCGCCTAGTATTAGATGTTCTAAAATACCCGGCACTAGTCTTCCAAACATCTCCATGATCGCTGAAACGACTAGGAAGTGAGAAGAACTTGAAGCGTCTAGATCTCTTGACTGAGCCAAAGGCGGAAGAAATACGGTGGGCAGCACAGAAGCTAGCCCGCCTCCACAGAAGTAGACAGCCACGAACCAGAAAGTTGGTCGCTTGACCATCTCTGGAACCTTGCACTCGGGCAGTCTGAAACGGGAAGTGTGTTGGTCGCGCCTCTCGTAGTTTGAGTGTGGTGCTCTGGAACATTGTAAAAAGGTGCATGTATTTATGTATTTATAAGTTATGGTACAAAATATGATCTGTTTCAGCTGGTTTTATTGATTTTTTATGTCGCCCTTTCATAGCAAAGTGGTTTAAAGCCTTCTCTAAGCTTGGACTAATACACCAAAAAAGCCTTTCTAGAGAAAGTAGATTCTGGTGCTCTGGAAAATTGTAAAAAGGTAAATGTACTGTGCTTAAAGGTTATGGTACAACATATGGTCTGTTTCAGTTGGTTTTGATTGATATTTGATGTCGCCCTTTCATGGCAAAAAAAAGTGGTCCTAAGCCTTTCCTAGCTTAGACTTACACCCAAAAAAAAATAAAAGAAAAAAGAAAAAAGCCTCCATAGAGAAGGTGCATGTAGATGCTGGTGCTATGTAACATTGTAAAGAGGTGAATGTAATAATGTGCTTAAAGATTATGGTATACAACATAAGAGCTGTTTCAGCTGATTTTAATTGATATTTGATGCTGCATTTTCATAGCAAAGTGGTCTAAAGTCCTTTCTAAGCTTAAACTAACAAACCAAAAAATCCTCTGGAGAGAAGGTAAATTTAATAAGGCGGTATCTCAAAATCAGTGGAATGACTCAATTTCGCCAAAAAATGACTCCTATAGAAAAAAATAATATGCTCAGAAAAAGTGATTTTAAAAAAGCAGTTTTCATTGCTAAAAGGAAAAAAAATGTCTTAACAGTTCTTGCACTCCTTCACTTACACACATACATATTTGTCACCAACATTAGCTAACATCTGATGGCCGCTTTAAAGACCAAAGATATTCTTATAAAGATATTTTCAGAGTTGACGAAAGAAACGTTTTTATTGATTAAAGAAGAGAATCTACGAGGGGCAGAAACGATTATTTAGTCAGCTAGATGGTTAGATAGATAAATAGATCGGTGAACCTAATTATTCTTAGATTTTTGGAAAGAAAGACAGACGAAAAGGTAAGAAAGATGGATAGGAAGATGAGCACATAATTATATAAAGAGGATATTATGTTAGAGTATGTGAGGGAGAATTTATTTATTTATTTTATTTATTTATTTATTTTTTTTATTTTTTTTTTTTTTTGGGGGGGGGGGTAGCCGTAGATAATTTAGGAGTTGTACAGAAAGAAAGAGAAAATGAGGAGGAGCAAGCGCAATAAATAAGAGATAAAGACAGGGACAGTGGGAGAAAAAAGTTTTTAGCACTCAGCCTACGCACAACTGTTTACGTAGAGGCAATTAAAACAAAAGGGAAAAATAAGAGAAATTATTCGAGCGTAACATTTGCTTTTATAATCCTCTCAGGGGAAATCAAGTGTAGAGAGAAAATAGAGCGAAGGTATCCTCATTTGCAATGCACAAAAAAAATTAAAATTTATAAACTCCTATCAAATTAACGTCTACCATTTACATATATGTAAACAATACAACTTATTTGAAACTTATATAGAGAGATTATGTAAAAATATTCCAAGTGTAATAATTATCCTACATAAAATTTTCTTAACGTAGCAGGGGTGCAAGTAAGGGCTGATTTCTCATCTCCATAAAAATTAAGATATGTACGAAAACTTAGTGAAAAGGCAGGTGCAAAAAAAAACACAAACAACATTCTATATTTTCTAAAAACAATGATGTTGTATTTTCCTTAATTTTCTTTCTGGTCATTAAAATTATTTTCTGATTGATACAGAACAAATATTTTTTTTTCATTTATCTGTTTGATCAAAGTGTGTAAGATTAAACATGTTTTGCTAAAAGAATTTGATTCGCAAAATTGAAGTATAAGAGAAAAAAAATAAGCCGTATAATAAGGAATTGACAGAAATTGAAATAATGGGTAGATCGTTATTTTTTTAAAATAAAAACAAGAATAAATTGAGCTGTCCAAATAATGCGCTTCTGTCATCAATAGCTATATACTTCGTTTTTCCCCTAAAAGATAATTACGCCACTTAATTTCATATAAAATAAAAACGCTCATTCATGATCTTTTCCCAAGACCTTATTAAAACGTGATAGGAAGATGGTGCTAAACAAACCTTTCTAGTTGCTAATAAGATGGAAACGAACCAGAAAGGGATTGGATCTAGCACTAAATTTATATGAAGCTTCTGAAAAAAAATAAAACTACCACCATCCGCTTTTCTGCTATCCTGCTATTTCCAATCGAGCAAGGTCATTAAAAAGTTTGATGATTCTTCAGAGAGTTAAAGCATTAAATAGAACAATTTTTCAGGGGGTTTAAACACAAGATTTTATCCTTTGACTGATACATCTAAGGCACGTTTTCTTCTGTTTCTCTCAGCTAAACTTATCAATTTAAATGATTCGAGGGCACAAGCTGATGTTTTTATAAAGAGGAAAATGCTAGCAGTAAATGTAAAATTTTAAATGAAATTTGAGAAACACTAAAGATGCCTTTTAAACATTTCGCATTATACATTTTGCTTCATATGAACGTTTATGCTTAAGGAAACTGGGGTGAAAAAAAAGAACAGAACTTTCGTGATTTAAAGTGAATAGAGTTGAATATAGGGGGAGCATGGAATAGAAAAACAGGAGGGAAAGGGAATGATAATGATGATGAGAGATATAACCAGGAACATAAAAGAGAACAGAAAGAAATGAAGATGCAGACAAAGACACAAAAGGAAAAAAATAGAGGAAAAAAAAGTCAGATGGAATCTACCTGTCGAGGCTAGAGCCACGCCTCCTTCGTCTCACAGACAGCATAGAGCCAGTCTGAGATATGGGGTGAGCACTGCCTAACACATCCACACTGGACGTACTCAAGGCTCGCACAAGGGTATCTGAAGGAACGCCAAGTGTGTGTAGATGGTTTCGAGACAATTTCAGTTTATCCTTGCATGTCCCAGCGTATCCTGTGCGACTTAAGTTGTCTGAGTGAGCAAAAGAATGCGTTGAGTTGATAGAGCTTTTACTCAAATAAATGGGTTCGTTGATCCCAGCTTTCAAGAATGATTGTTTGCTGCGTTGGTTGGAGGTCATTGGATGCGAGTTTTCTGGTAAGAGGAGCAAAGTATGAGTTTCGTTTTCCGTTTCTGCTACTGTTGGGTTTATTTTGGAATAAAGTGAAGATTCTTGCTTGGGATGTATTTCTCCATCGCCTTCATGGGTTATTGAATTGGAAGACTGTGATATATCGTTATTTTTTGCCTTTGTATCGTGCGAATGTAACGATGTTGGGACATTTCCATCCTCTAGAGTTGAGTCTTTTGCTTGGGAGGAATTTTGTGAATCTAAAGCTTGAAAGTTTGGAGTGTCTATATGTTCACTGTCAGTAATATTATTTCCTACATAATCCTTTGGTAAATATATTTGCTTATTGGAATCAAAATCTTGTGATTCATGAGAATGCTGTATCGATACATCATGGATGCTCCCATTGGGATATTCTCCCCGTTGGTTTTGAGTCTTTAGCATATGACTGTCCTCAATCAACGGTGGTATTCCGTTCTCATTAGAAGCTGGTTCTTGCGAAATGGATTTAAATGCCTTATTCTTGTCGTAACAATCAGACTCATTCACTTCAGCCGGGATGTATTCAGAGGGTGAGGTGAAGAATGATACAAAAACAGCTTGCTGGAAGATGACGCCAGCCGTCACGAGGACTCCCCCGATGAGGCCATAAGTGTCTAACAAATATCGGATGAGAAACGGCATGGCTATCCCGCCTGCGCTGACTCCTCCTGTGGCAAACACCGTTGCTATGGGACGCCTCTTGTCGAAGTATTCGCTAAGGATGACCATAGCCGGGCAGTACATTAGAGCCTGACCAACGCCTGGGGATGATTTCAAAGTACATTGTATATAAAAAGAGAAATTGACCAGAGCATAAATTGCATTCATCTGTTGCAAAATCATAACAGAAATAATTCTTTTCACAAATTTTGATTTGTAATTTTCTTTATCGTGCAATGATAAAGAGAATCTAGGATTTCTACATATCTGTCAGGGTCAACGGAAGCTGGGATACATAAAAAGATAAATAATAATTCACAATTGCTTTCCTGTTAGCAAATATGACGCTCAACTAAACAGATTTGTATGAGCGATTGCATAAAATTATTTGTTTTTGTTTTCGTCCCCTGAATCTGTAGACTTAAAATCATAAACAGGCTGTGACGCTTGTTTAGGACACGAATCGTGTTTCAAGGCTAAACAAGTTTCAATAGATTAAAGATAGTTTGCATACAATTGCCTGGTACTCAAACTAACATAGTATTAATCTATCAGTCATCTTTAAAACTGGGTCTTCTCTGATTTGATGGGCCCGCGACTCAAGAGGCAAACATGAATCTGAAGTATTGCTCCTGAGAGAGAATAGAATTGTATCATACATGAAAAGG
This sequence comes from Elysia crispata, assembly GCA_033675545.1. Classification (NCBI taxonomy): domain Eukaryota; kingdom Metazoa; phylum Mollusca; class Gastropoda; family Plakobranchidae; genus Elysia; species Elysia crispata. Next base: position 167,514 of record JAWDGP010002524.1, read on the forward strand.
AGAAACATTGGCCCTATTCTTCTAAGCAAATGACATGCCTCTCAATGTCGCCATATTCATAATAAGTTCAACAGGCACTAGTTCCAAGGCCTGGATTTAGTCAGATCTAATGCCTATATCTTGTAACAGGTCAAGAATATGTACTTCACGTGTCAATAGATAAGGGTATATGCCTATGTTCTATGAAGTTTGTGCTGGGTACAGAACTGTTATAATGGCAAGAGCTCCCTTGAACAAAACTTGGTCGTGGGACGATGTGGCGTTAACTAAAATGCACCATGTTACCTGAACATGTTTCCAGCAAATATAATGAGATTTTTGTACTTACACACAGTTAAGAGACTGCCACATTTTTTAGTTTGATTATAGAACTTTTTGAACATGAAAAGCAGATTTCAACAAAAAGCTGAAATTGAGTTTGAAAAAAAAAAAGGTGGATGTGGGAGTTTACCGAAGAGAATGCCGTGAGTGAAGATGAGCTGCTTGATGTCTGTAACTAAACAGTTTCCAGCCACCGACATGACCTCCAGGCAGCAACCGAGCAGGCACGACGTCTTCACAGAGATGAACTTCATCAGGACGTTCACTGTGACGAATGCTAGAGGTAAACGAAAAACAAAAGCAAGGATCTAACATTGCTGATGGTGCCAATGCCCCCTTTTTTTAGCGCTTTTGTTGCTAAGGGTGTAGCTGTTAGGTTGATGCTTTCAGTATTTTTTTTGCTATTATGTTGATGATGATGATGATGATGATGATAAGGAGAGGAAGTAGGAGGAGATGGGTAAAGAGGATGGTATTGCTGCAGGTTAATGGTGAGAAAAGTTAAAAGGCAATATCAATAACGCAAAGAGGATTTCGGATTCAAATTGATACTAAACATCGTAATAGAGATTATTGTTGTTGCTACTTTTAACGATGCCATTGTTTTTGTCCATGTTGATGATTATAACTATGACGATGATGATAAATTCGCTATTTTTATCTCTGTTGTTGATGGTGGTGGTGGTGATCATGACGATGATGATGATGAAGCCATAGTGACGAAAATCAGGAAGAATGTTAAAAGCTGCTTATCATCCATGGTCTTTATTTCTTTTTGTTTTGGTTGCTGTTGGCGCTGCAGATGAAACTGCCACTGTGGGAGTACCTGATAATGACAATGATGCTGCTGCTAATGATAAGTTGACTTTGATGTAAAAGTAAAGATGATAATAAAGTTATGTTGACGGAGGGGGAAAAGGATGAGGAATACACTGAAACTATTGATCTTTAGTTCTCTAAACATGTTTAAAACTCTCTTTTCTCATGCTGAAATGCTTTTATAGTAAAAAGAAAGCAGTTAATTATAGCTGCTGGTACCCTGCAAGTGCTTGCGTGATTGCGTGATTGCCTTATCCAGTTATTTCTATAGTCATTCTTGTAAAAAGTGATACGTTTATTTAAAAAAAAGGATAGATTGAGATTCTGCGTTGAACTTTGCTTGATAAGTAGGGTCCAAGACCGCGCGTATCAAGAGTCTATAACAAAATGAGCTTGATTAAGTCTCATTTAGGTACATGGGTATTCCAGGTGTTATCATTTTTCACACAAAAAGCCCGCTTTAGACTTGGTTAAGCTTAAAAAAGGAGGTTTAAACGAGGCAATCATATAATTCTTTATCAATTGAAAACATAATCGAATTTTGGCATAAATAATGTTGTGGTGTGTTTAATTTGACTTTTAGAGCTGGCCCACCATTGTTTATCACTGGTGTATCAAGGGTGTATGGGCAGACATTGACTTTCTCAAATACGTTCTGCTTTAAGTGTGTTTAAATGGTTAAATTTAGAAATTCAATTATATAACTCTAATGCAAAGCATACTAATGTTTTCAAAACTTTGATCTTTCTATAAAAGATCGCCTCGCTTTAAAAACATCATTGATCGACTTTAAGAAAGTTGAAGCAGCCTTGCAGATCTAAGGGAAAATTCACACCTACAAGAACATAACAATTTTATGTTTTTTGTTGAAATGAATCTCAACTTCAAAATAATATTGTACAAGGCGTTAAATTTTTTCATGTTCAAATGGACCCAAAATATATGCAATAAGGGAACCGTCTGTGATTTTTGTACTCATTTTTTTCCACTTTAATTTAACAATCACCAACCATGTAATGCCATTACTTTTTGGATTCAGTTAAATTTAAGAAAATGGTATAAATTGCGACTACTGTCTAAGAGTTTAAAAAAATCATATGGCAATGAAATCGATTTTAACATTTCTCTCTCAGTATCCTGAGATTGCTCGGAAAACTTGCAATACCGGGACGTAAAACAACATCTGGCTCCACTCACTCCCCAAACTGTAGGCGAGCATCTGGATGCCGCTCATGGTTGCTGTCAGAGTCGAGCTGGACTGGAAGTGGTTCTGGAACTCCACGAACAGCAGGCCGAAAGACCTCAAGTAACCCGTGGTGAAGAAATGAATGACAAAGACACCTGATCAAAAAAAAAAAAAAAAAGAAGAGAAATTTTAGTGGACTATCTGATGATTAATGAGTTTGGTTAAAGACTTAAATAAATCGGTGTGAAGAGACCTGTTAAAAAAGAGGAAAAAAGATGGTGAACTATGTGATCATTGAAGAGTTTTGTTAAAGGCCTCAACTTAAACCGTTGCGAAGAAATGAATGACAAAGACACCTGATCAAAAAAAAAAAAAAAAAAAAAAAAGAAGAGAAATTTTGGTGGACTATCTGATGATTAATGACTTTTGTTAAAGACCTAGATCTAAATAAATCGGTGTGAAGAAATGAAGAACAAAGGCACCTGATAAAAAAGTGGAGAAAAGATGGTGCTCTATGTGATCATTGAATAGTTTGGTCAAAGACCTCAAGTAACCGTTATGAAAAAATGAAGGACCAAGACATCTATGAAAAAAAGACGAGAAAATTTGTGAACTATCTGATCAGTGATGAGTTTGGTTAAAGACATAAAGCAACCCATTGTGAAGAAACGAATAACAAAGACGCCTGATATAAAAAAAAGAAAAGAAAATTGATGGACTATCTGATCATTGATGAGTTTGGTTAATTTATTGAAAAGATCACGGTAAGCTGCCAGTTAAAATGTATTACTGAAATTATTTACATTCGTTTCTCAGTAAGTTTGTTACAGTAAGAAATGTGAGTAGGTGATGACGATTTTTATGTGGATGCAATACGTCGCTAAATCTTAATTCGCTTTCAGTGTTAAGTCAGTGGGTTTTTAAAAAAAGTAGTGTGGAGGAAAATTCTTTTTACTACTTTTCATATTGTGCTCAAAGCGCTATACATTTGATCAGTTGCAGACTATTACCAACAAATATAACTTTATCAACTCATTTAAAATCTTTATTACGGAGGTAGCACTTTCTTTAAAAAAAACATCTCGTTGCTTATTTATTTCACAACTGTCTGGCAAAGTTCGGATGCAAGCAGTAATTCTTTTGCCCATAATTCTATCTATATTTAATGATTACCTCATGAAATTCATTTCACTCTGAATTATCGGGATTTAATTACATGTGAACCATGGACCTAATTTCCTGTGAATATCTTATCGCTAACCATAGCAAGCATTTCAGTGCAGATTTTCAGTTAAATTTTAAAGAGTTTGTTATAAGTATAAAGTTTCTCGAAGTATATTAAGTCCAACATTGTGAGGGGTAATGGAGGAGAAATAAAATGAACGTAAATAAATGTCCTATCATAGGAGTTGGTTGGCCGGTTCATTTGTTGGTTTTAATACCGCACACCCTCTAGGCAATGAGCCTTTGAAACCCGTATCTGTCGCGCACAGATGAGTAACGTATTTTCAGTCTCAGAAGACTAAGACTAAGAGTGCAGTATCGATGTCACCTCTACTGTCACATTATTAGGCTCCTGCCAAGTCTTAGTAAAGGGGTTCACTGGATTAGATCCGAACCCACCGCCAGGTAACTTAAGTCAGGATTCGATCCCATGACCTCCGTACTGTCAACTCAGCGCTCCATCATCTGAGCTTTCTGGTATACCGGCTGATTAAATTACATTTGGCCCCCACCACCAGATAGCCAAAGTCAGAATTCGAACCCATGACTTCCGAATTGTCAGCCCAGCTCTTTAACAGCTGACCTTTGTGGTATTCCAGCTGGTTAGATTAGATCTGGCCCCACCACCAAATAGCCAGTGAGAGGATTCGATCCCATGATCTCCCTCTTTCAACCCAGCGCTCTACCAAATGAGCTTCCTGGTATACCGGCTGATTACATTATATTTGTCCCACACCACCAGATAGCCTTGGCCAGGACTCGAACCCCACACCTCGATACTGTCAGTCCAGCAAGTTCGAAACTGGACACTAAAGTTTCCTTTGGCTTGTAAACTTTTTCAAATCGGGTTTAAAGGTCGATGCTTTCCTACTCGAGTTCTGAAGCTGCATAGCGAGTTGCCCGATCGGATGAGTCCATCTGGCTCCTATGACCATTTGGTACTCACCAATCATGATGATCCAGGCCCATCCTTTGTCCACCGGGTGGTATTTGATGGGCAACGAATCTTCTGATGACTCTTGGTACTCCACTGCTTTTCTCGGCATCTCCCCACTGATCGATTGGTCTCGTGACCGCCCCATGGTCCTTAGAGTTCTCTAAAGTAACTCCATTAGTACAGGCTGGATACTTCTGATACAGTTCTGAAGAGTACTGGAGGTTTTATTCAGTTTTGTGAGGTTCTTGTCAATAAAGCCAATGGTGAAATAAGGGTTTTGGAAGAGTTGGCTAAGGCAAGCCAGGTAATCATAACTGTCAAAGTAAAAAAGAGGGAAAGAAAAAAATGTATCAGATTAGGAAAACGCTAGCCATCTTTAATAAAACATTACTTTACATACAAAATAATGTTTAGAGTTAAACTTGGCTAGACTCTTTCAGACCCGGATTCTCTTTTTTTAAGGTAACTGTTATGGGAATCACACTGCAACATTTCCTATGCTTTGTAAATGTGCGCCCACAATATAGGTTTAAGCAGCTTCGTGTGTCGGTTTTTTTTTAATTCTTAAGTAAGTGAAATGGTTCATTGGTCGCCATAAAAAATTTAAGAAGAAACAAGCGAAAAAGAATATATGAAAAAATTTAATGTAGGGCTTGACGGGGGGGGATAAAAACTGAAATATGAGTATTTTTAATTTTTGGTGTAACTAACAAAATTGTTGACTTAGGTTTAAAAATTTACGGTCTCTTCATCTTGTCTCCTTTGGACTCGTGAGAAAAATATTTTTCTATAAATATTATGATTTCTTTTTACCCATTTTTTAAATTTCAAGTGCTCTTGTAACCTCAAGTTGAATGTTAACCGCGTTGTCGTTTTAAAATGTTTAACATTTCTTTAATTCTATCAGTGTCTTTTACTAGAATCGCGTTGGTCAAATCATAGTAAATTCCTGTAAATATCTCTTAAAGAGTAAGACAATTCAAGATAATTCAAATTAAAATCTTTTAGTATCCTTAAATTCTCTGAGTGTCTCTTACAGGGACCATGCTGATCAACTCATAGTACATAGAGCAAATATCTGTAAAGCAAGGAACTAGAGTATCCAACCATTACTATGTTCCGACAAGTCCAATTAAAAGCAACGATATATCTCGTGGTGATTTACAATTTTGTTACTTTGTTTATGTTTTTTTGCTATTTAGTAATGAATGTTTGATATAACGCGTCCACTACAAAATTGTCTCAGACCTTCACAAAGGACTGCGACAAACAAGGTGGAGCTGGAAATCGCTATATCCTTACATGTTTCAAAGCAAATTAATGTTGCATTACTTGTCACAAGTGTCCCTTGTCAGTGGATAGACTAATCATTCATAATAGCCTGGCCATGACGGTAATAATAGTAATAAAGTAAAAAAAAAGATAATAATGATGATGATGATGATGATAATAATAATAATAATAATAAATTAATTAATTAATGATCAAAATAATTACAGTAAAATCTTAATAATAAGCTTTATTTTCCGATTCATGATCTTCTGAACGAAATTAATTTACAAATTATCACGAAGGTAAAAAATAAACTCGTATTGATTCCACAACTTTTATTCAAACCTTTCAAATCTAGCTGAAAAGTTTTAAGGATAATAAGTGGTAGTCAGTCAGTCATTTCGATTTTATGTAAAATTTCCTTCATTTTCTAATTCAGTGTCTACATGTGAATCTAAAAGATTCATATTAATTTATATTCTGACCTCTTTTACTTATCTGGATTTTGAATTCAATTCAAATTCCAAGACGTCATCGGTAAGTTTTCACGATTAACAAAAGATATTGTTCACATGATGCCACAGATAATATTGTCTGAAAAGCAGTCTTGTGGAAACATTAATTGTTATTTTTAAAAAAAAAAGTCCATCCTTCGATTTTATTCAATTTAAGACTCTATTGAAAGGTATGTCTATCAAAATGTTTCTTAGTAAAATTGTCGAAGCCATAAATAGGCTTGGTAGTTATGATATAGATAAACTTATACGCCAATGACTTGACTCTTTATATTATCGGTCTAAAAATTTTTAGGTTCGTTGGTATGGTTCTTGCGGCACGTCACTCATAACGTTACCATGATTGTATTATTTTCTGTGGCTCTATTTTCCTTCCGACGACTCCTGGCTTTCTATACTCAGAAAATTTACTTCAAAAGCATCCCTCTAGTAAGCATGAAAATCGTAAGATCGAACAGAGAAATTGAAAAACTTCTCACCTTTTCCTGTTTAATATCCCTAGAAGTCTAAGATCATCGACCACCCAGCACCGATCATTCGTTCCTTTCTGGATAACTGGAGCAGAAATCGTTATCTTTTGAACAGCTTGAACAGAAGGTAAAGAAAAATGCAAAACTTCTAACTGAAAGGCCTTTCACCTCTTTACTCCTTAAAGCTTTTGAATTTGAAGTGCTCTTTGATCAGACTGTAGCGGCAACTGAAAATAGATTGCGAAAAGGCCTAGTTATAGTAGTAGTATTTACAATGGTTGAACACCTGATGAAGCGAGATTCCTTTGTTGAAGAGCTCTGTTTATTTTGAAGTTAGCAAGAACTTGTATAAATTGCCAGTTGTCTTTGTTGCCTTGTTGCATAAACTTAACTATCGAATAATATATTACAAGCCCAACCCTTCATTTAAATACGAGAGGTTGCTGATTGTATTCCTGATACTCATTTTCGTATTGCCATTTGCAAATTTCTGTATATGTAATTAATTTGCGCGTTGTTAAGAATCTATGCATAGCACAAAATAGCAGCTGTTTCCAAAAGTTGCAAGGGTTTATTGAAGTGCGTTATCTATCAATTGTTCCGATGGTATATTTAAGCGTTTTGATACGTACCAGTATTAATATATGTTCATTGTGGTTCCTTAATTATTATTATTATTATTATTATTATTATTATTATTATTATTATTATTATTATTATTATTATTATTATTATTATTATTATTATTATTGTTATTATTATTATTATTATTATTTTGCGAATATTAATACCAAGTGCATATGCGAATAAAAATCTCTAATCGAATTTCTCGTAACGTTGTGATTTTGTATTTACTCTGTTTACCTTACTCAGTTTTAGATAAATTTACAATGTTTACAATGTGTTCGAGCAGCTTTTGTATTTTACATAATATGGAATTTTTTCGATGAAATTGTGCAAATAAATGGCAACCAGAATTTTCTTATTATAGAACATTTATGAATGTCACAAGACAATTGTTCACTATTGAACATTGTTAAGCAATGCTACATTTCTTTTATGCATCAACTTTGCAAAAGCTGCTAACTAGAGTTCGAAGTAAATTAATGAAGATAATGAATCGATTCAATCGAGAAGATTGCATTATATATTCTCTATCTCTCTTTCTCTCTCTCTCTCTCTCTCTCTCTCTCTCTCTCTCTCTCTCTCTCTCTCTCTCTCTCTCTCTCTTTCAAACGAGAAGTTTTTAAGAATATGACTGTCTTGCGGACAGGCTATCATAATCACATCCATCATAACAAACTTCAACAAAATGTGCAACCGACAGCACTGACGAGGTTTCCAACTTATAACTGATTATTATTTTGTCCTACCGGGTACTCATTTTGGCTCTTATTAAAACCTTGCAGATCTTAGCCAATATCATTCACTCCTGTAATGCACGTCTCGTTTTAAGTGCCCTTTTCCGTAAATGTAGATTTATGATTGGAATGATTTAGTTAATTAGCTGTGTTTTTTTTTTTACTTCTCATGGACTTAGAAGGTGGATAGTCACCACGGCTTTTTAGCTCCTCAAATACTCAAACCTCTATCTTATTTACTAGACGCCTATTAATGTTTTGCTAATTTAATTGGATGGTGTGGATTATAATTTAACCCTTCACTATCAATGAAGGGATTTTGTTCTCACAGAAAATAATTTTTTTGCTATCTAATACAGTTCAAGTGTTCACCACAGCTTTAAAAAAAGTGAAATAGGCCTTTAAGTCTTGTAAAGCAATATGGAAAGACAGGCATGATTCGCTGCCCTTAACAACACTTAGTTTCTTGTTTAAAGCAATAGTTTACTGTGTGACGTTTTACACATGCAAAAGGGTTTCAGGAACATTCAAAACATTGACTTAGGGCAGTGTTCCTCTCATTGGGCTTATTGGACTGGGTGTGAAACTCAGTGCTTCATGCAATGTTTGCGGCGGATCAGAGGAAATAAAAAAATAGGTTCTTTTTTTTTTTTATCTCGAACTGGTTAGAACCACCAGTGACTTCATATTTTTCTCTCTATTATTAATTGTATCAAGTTGATGACAATCTAGATTAATACGCGGATTATGTTACCTAGTATTACTTTTGTAAGGTGTTAATGCGGTTTTACTAGCCGATAACGTTTTCAGAAGTACCCTTTTAATAACAGAAAGAAATTTACATTTTAATTGCATGTGCACAGCCATCACCACAGGTTAATGAGGACACATTATTCCTTAATTTGTGGCTATCACAGCACAGCACAGCAAGTGGTCTGAGGTTACGAACCTGATCCTAACATAAACCCACGTGGTTCAACGTAATGAAAATTAAATTTCTGCAATGTATTTTAAAATTCCGAAAACAATTTAATCGTAGGCCTAAAATGGGGCATAAAAGCGAACAAGGCTTTGATGTTTTTGTCTTTAAGCTCTAATTGACAGCTCCAAGAATGTGCTGGTTTTTGTGGGCATTTCTTTATTTTATTTCATTCTGCGATCATATTCGCCTATAGAGAATCTGTAGAGAAATTTCGCTCTTTAAATGGAAACTAATAAAATAGTTTTAAAGAAATCAGTGAACTTAGAGTTACGTATGCTATATAGTTATCACAATTTCAGATTCTCGAGATTTAGAGAGCTAGAGAAGATATCTTCTTCATTGGCGTTCAGTCCAGTTCTCAAATGTCAAACTTTCTTTAAAATTGAGTGATGATATGGAAATTAAACGGTTTTCATTTTTATGGCAAAAAAACTTCTATTTAAGCAGTCGAAGTTTGGGTCTCTCAGGCAGATAATATGACAAGACTAGTTTTGAATACAAGACCAAGCCAAGCGAAAATGGAATGTTACTTTATCATACATCACAGTTCTCAAATCCAGATACACAACAGTTACTTAGAATGTAGCTTAGCAAAGCCAGTTTTGGTCGATCGATCAAATAAAAAATAAATAAATAAATAAATATAGAATAATAATAATAATAATAATAATAATAATAATAATAATAATAATAATAATAATAATAATAATAATAATAATAATAATAATAATAATAATAATAATAATAATAATAATAATAATAAAATAATAATAATAGAACCAAAAGGAAAAAAAAAAGGAAAACGCCTAAGAAATAAAAAGAAAAGAAAAATGGGAAGTGAATAGAAAATAGAACAAACTATAATTTGCATAGTACACAGTTTTGTAAATTATTGCTAAATAAATTAATGGTAAAAGGTTATCTAATATACATGCGGGGAAAGGGTTGATTCGTACTTAATATTTCATGTAATTTTATAAATCTTTTTTATCAGCTTGCCATAATATACAAGTTTCTGGTAGCAGTTTCAGTACAGCACGAAAAACTGGTCTTTACTTACACGTCGGCAATGAAACGGATAAAACTGCTAATTTAACATAAAAGAGTGGCAGTATAGTAAAGCAAAAATAAGACGAATGAGTTTCGAAGTGATCTCTCTACGAAAACATACCCTCTTTCCTCTCCGTACTTGCTAGGGAATAACTCATGCTATATACTGCCGATAAGTTTTCAAAAGGGAGAAAATATATAATGATACAGATAGTTCTAAACGATACTATTAGAAAAAATATTGGGATCAGGTTATATTCATTTCAAATATTACACCAAATAGTGAGTTTTACTTACAACACTTACACCCATCTAAATAGGTTTTCCTCAAGTTGATACATCTTACAATACTTTGTGCACATTTGTTTAGGATTTACAGATTAAAGGATCTTTTGAGCCAGCAACTTAGCACTATTAGGAAGAAGTGATAATAACCGTTTATCCTATTATGTCTTTCCGAATTTGTTCATTCAGTAACAGAGAGTAAGTTATATAAGTTATAAATGCGATAAAAACCAATTGCAGTATAATAGTGGCCCAAAGCAGATTATCAATCAATTGTAGAGTCAGTGTCAGTTTGATAAAGTCACTTGCAACTTGTAAAAAGGAGAGAAAAAGTATGATTTCACAACTGGTTCTAAACAACCTAAACACAAAATGAAGGTTAGTCTTTAAATAGCCACTCGTCCGCAGCAGCTGTTACATAAAGAAGTGAATTCACCTCACAACACAAGAACAGAGAACCAGAATGACCTAAGTTGTCCTTCCTTTTCTAAACCCTTAGATAACTCTTCCTTTACTTGGGTAGATCCAATGACAAGTTGACACAATTGGTCACAAGTGCGGCTTTAGCGCCATCGATAGCGTCTCGGGTACACCATCAAAACAAGATATTGATTATCTCAACGACAACAAAATATCGATAAGCTTAACAAATGACGCGCTGACACACTTCCTTCGTAATCAGGTCAGCTAAAATAAGGTCGAATTGATCAATAACGAGAAACAGTGGTGTGACGTTACGCATTGATCCAAGGAACAGGAAGGACAATTGAGGTCAGGTTTAAAACCCGCTGATCCAGCGCAACTGTTACCGCACATAGTGAATAATAGCTCACATAGAACAAAAGCTTGAGGTCTATTTTTTTTTTTTTGCAACCTATTGAGTAAAATCTTTTAATTTTGAAAAATATTTTTTTTGGCGTACTTTACTCTAGAGGTACTGAGTCGCACAGAACCAGCTGATGATCACCGATAGTGGGTATCCATATTTTTTTTAAAGTTTCTTCTCCTGTACGAAAAAATATCCAATTTAATAAAAACTGTTATAGTATTCAGAATAAAAAAAGCAAAAAAGGCTGAACGTTAAGTTAAGGAATATTCATTCACTGTTTTTAAAGTGTATTTTGTTGATTCCTACGACTCACTTCTCGATTCAGCCACCACATGAGAATGATTTGCCTACACTTTAACAGAACTAAAGAGAGCACAGTGACATAAATTTTACACTGCAGTAAAGGCCTTGAATAAGATCTATATTTTGCGATGATTTTTATCCCAAATTATGATTCTCACCTCATTGAAAGGCCTTGATAATAATATTTCTATTAAAGACCAATGTAGGTGCCGTAACAATAGTAATTGAATAAAAAAAAAAGCAAAACAGGGGAATGGCAAGATATCTGAAAACAAAGATTTTGAAAAAAGTTTTAATGTTTTTCATGAAACAGTCGCAATCTAGTGTAATTGTTCACGGGGCGAAGTATAAACTTTCTGTCTTGTACACATTCTTGAATGGCGGAAAAGTATAAGTAGTTTTGTTCTTGTAATGAGAAACTCACAGTTATTATTAAGGAAGTGCCTTTGTCTTTAATTTTAAACGGTTTATGTTTATTGAGACGAAATGTTCTCTTTTATCACCAAGATATAGCTCAACTCAACAACAGGGGTGGAGGGGATTATTTTCCTAGGTGCAAGGGGCGTATTTTGTAGCGAAGAAATATAGTTAAAACCCAGAAACTTGAGGAAGACAGATATATTTAGACTATTCAAAGGAACGTCGAGGAAAAAAGGCATGAAAATATATGTTTATATAATCTTTCAAACGGTCTTGAGTAAAATAGTCTACACATTTTGCAAAATTTGAAAGGATAAGAGTTTAAAAGAGTTTTGCTCTTTTCATATTGCGGAGACTGCACGCTCATCATCAGATCCTGTAAACTCTTCCTCTCTTTTGACATTTGCATGTCAAAATTGGTAGTAGAAACATCTATAGAATATATCAAAATTGGTAGTAGAAACATCTATAGAATATATCAAAATTGGTAGTAGAAACATCTATAGAATATATCAAAATTGGTAGTAGAAACATCCACCTAACTCCAGCAGGTGCGGGGTTAGAGCGCCCTCATTGCTATCCCCAGGGACCTTCTCGAGCTCGACTATTACTTACTCGGTAAAGTTAGCCTGTTATCACTTCAGTGGCGCCCTGATCGATGCGGGCTTAAGTTTGTTATGCAAAAAAGTGAGAAATCAACGTTTGTTTTAAAAAATAAATAACGAATAAAAAAGTAAAGTTTGACTTTAATGTTGAAACGTTCTCTTTATTGATACAAGCGAGTAAATTTGAACAAAAATATTTCTTTTCTTTCTTTCTTTTTCTTTCTTTTTTTTTTTGCATTGAAAATTAGATTTGAAGTAAACGATGTTAGTTTCAGAATCATATGCAGCGGACTCAAGAGGATGTTTTGATAGTTTGTCTAATTATATTTCTAAGAACCACTGTTTTGTTAAAACATTTATATTATTTTCATGTCTGGTTTTTGTGTTGTTGTTGTTGTTGTTGTTGTTGTTGTTGTTGTTGTTGTTGTTGTTGTTGTTGTTGTTGTTGTTGTTTGTTTAATTTTTTTTTCTGGAGTTCTAGTTGTGCATTCGAGTAATTTATAATTAAGAACACATTTATAAAATTCCTCTTGCAATCAATACGGTGTCTAGTGTTTTGGAAGACTTGTGCAAAAAAAGATCTTTAAAAAAATAATTTAACAGTCGCGATAACCTAAGAAATCAAAAATAAAATAAACTAAAAGAATAACCTTCAGCTGTTGAATGTAACACACATTATTGGTATTTAGTAGAGTTAAGAGGTTTAAAAGGCGAAACTCACCCAGGCATGTAACCCGCTCCCTATAGATAATCACAAGACTTCTTGCCACAATATTTTTTCTATGAACCAGGGCAACTGGTGTAAAATTAAAACCGCGTAGATCCTTCATTGTTTCTGTTACCGAGCATTGCAGTTGGTCATTTATAGCATCATTGGTGCACACAAAACAGGAAAACAAATGACTACTTTTGATAACTAGATCTAGTATGTCTAAATTGCACAGATAATTGCTTAGGCCTAAAGGCCTTTGGATGATAGCGTTATAATATATCTCTATAATCTCTTATTTGGACTGTTGCCATGTTGCAATGTATATTTTTTTTCCACCACATCCGTCACTTGCAGCAAGACAGGCCGACTCTGGCCAGATTTGTTCTGAAATCTAGGCACATCTAACCCGCTTTACCTAGACCTTGACCTAGTTTCGCACCCATCCAGGCCTGATCTGTGAACTGCGCTCGGCAGATGTTTTAGAAATTGGGGTAACATTATGAAAGAATGCGGTAATTCTATTCTTGACGCGCAAGCAGTCATGAAGTGCACAATGACCTTTTTTTCAATAATAAAAAACAATTCCCATAGTTCTCTATATCAAACTCTCATCATGCTCCCCTCCATCCTTCTCTCTCTCTCTCTCTCTCTCTCTCTCTCTCTCTCTCTCTCTCTCTCTCTCTCTCTCTCTCTCTCTCTCTGTCTATCTATCTGTCTGTCTGTCTGTCTGTCTGTCTGTCTGTCTGTCTGTCTGTCTGTCTGTCTGTCTGTCTGTCTGTCTCTCTCTCTCTCTCTCTCTCTCTCTCTCTCTCTCTCTCTCTCTCTCTCTCTCTCTCTCTCTCTCTCTCTCCCTCCGTCTCTCTTTCAACATGTCTTGCAATTTTCTTTCTTTCTCCCCCTTTCTCTTCTTCTTTCTCCAATTCTCAACTTCCCTCTTTATCTTCCTCTATCACTCGTGCGCTTAACTTATTTCTTTGTCCATTTATTTTTCTTTCAATCCATGTACCGGTCTATCTATCTCTCTATCTAGCTATTTGTTTATCTATCACGATATGTCATTGTATCTATAAATCTCTCTTTCTAAGAGCTGAATCATGCGATACAGGTAGGCCTACATTTAGATAAAAATGGATGTCTGTTAAGAGGTCGATAATGTTGGGAAGGAACAATTAGTATCCTAAACAATAGATTGTACATTATTTGTCTCACTTATAGATGATTGACCCCCATGAATATGCTGGATACAATATTTGTATTTTCATTTTGCTAAAATATTTTTCTTACAGCATTTGCCTTAAAACTGTGTACCCAACGTATATTATATATAAACAGATCTACCTGACAATAGATAATGGCTTTACAAGTTTTCCACTATAGATTGACAAGAGAAAGAGCAAAAAAAAAAGTATCAAGGTTGCAAGGTTAACGCAGGAAACCTAGGTTTGTAGCGTCTTGATATACTGTGGTGAATCATGAGATAATGTGCAGAATATGAGGTTCAATTGAGACAAATTCGAATTCACCTTTATGCCATGATAATATTTCCTCTGATTTTTTTTTTCCACTTTACATTTTACCTCCACAAGCTTTCATGTGTTTGCATTAGGACAAACCACCACGATGTCAAAACCCTTTAATGACGCTTACAATATGCTTTCAACCATTTATGGGTTATAGTCTCTCGACTGTAAGATTCTTTGAAAGAAATTGAGAAGCATTAACGGCGTAGAGCAGTTTTGCTCTTATTGGGCGTTATGTGCTGAGGTTTCAGTAAAACTCACTGACTGAGCTGAGAACTAGAGATGATAAATTACTGCTTTCCATTGTTCGTAGATTATGAGACGCCAATAGTGACACCACGTGCTTTTTTTCCCTATTTCGCGTTCAAGTGCACGCATTCCGTAAGCCAGGCTTCTAAAATGTAAAATGAAACTTCCATTTAGCAATGTTTTAGGTACTGTTGCTACGCAATTGATCGTTCGCTGTCCTACAAAAGCAAACTTAACCCAAGAGTGTTAAAATAATAGGTGAATCAAAGTTGAAAAGGCCTGGTCTTATCGTTGTCAGACTGTTTAGATCCAGTAGGATCTTTTCTCCCCATTACTCCTTTTGAAAAAAAAAAAAACTCTTTTGAAAAGTGTGTAAAAGACTAACGATACGTATTTCGTGATACTCATAAAAAGTCCTCCTACCTAACGCTTCATGGTGATAAATTTGACCATTTATCCATAGGAATGAGACAGTGTTCCTGGAGCCCGGAGATTTAAGTCCACACTAATCACACAAATCACTGCAACCTGTGGGAAGTCGTCACTCGATCTAATCAACTAACCACAGTTAGTAGTAGGCGGTTGTTCGACGGTAACTTGCTTATCTGAAGCTAGTATCACGGTCACGCGTATTGGCTTAACGTTGGGATGGTTCAAAATGTTGACTCAGGTTGAACATTCATTTCAATCCAATGAGAACAAAAAAATTCATGTGTCAGAACCTTGGCTGATACAGCTCTATGAACATTACCCGACCACTCGATCGGTTACTTACAGCTTTATCAGGAACATTTCTGGTAAGCCGTATCAAGCAACGAGTGAGGCTGGTTTTTGCTATTGCCCCTCTAATAATCCTTGTCACCTTTTTTTTTTTTTAAACAAACTTTTGATTTTAAATTGCAATAAGAGGATCAGTGGATGATGATATCACAAGACGTCAAGACGTACATGATACAGCAAAGTAGTGAGTTAGAAGAGTACGTGTTACTGTAATTATAGGTTATCAAGAAAAACTGTATTGAGATAATGATAAGAAAAGAGAAGAGGGAAAGAAAGCAAGAAAAAAGACAAAGAAAGGGTCATTGACAGCCACAAAGATAGGGAGACGAAAAGTTACTGTCTTAGAGGTAGACAACGGCAGAAATTGAAAGAGATAGAGACAGATTTAGAGAGGCAGTCAGAAATAAAGATAAAGGAAAAGTGACAGAATATGTGCTGAAGCAGTAAAAAATAACTTCATCGATGGTCACACTTTCCATTTTTAACTTATTTTGATTTAATTTTCAATCTCGAAACATTGATAAGTTTGTATTGATTTTTAAAGAAATTGATTTCATAAAATAATGTAATGGAATTATGCCTAAAGAGCATTTTTTTAAAATGCTAAAGCCTCTGTTTTGAAAAAGAAAGTGGGCCAGTGGACATTTTCCACACAATGTTGCTATAAAACTAAGGCGTATCTGACTTGCTAACACCTTAATTTCTCAAATGACAAAGACACTATTATCTTTTTTTTCTTCTTTGGACTAAACCCCCAAATTAAATTTATCATTTCAGAAAAGTCTTTACAGAATCAATTTAGTTATAACACAATTTTTTAAAAGAGATTACGGACTTATCGTATAATCGTTTAATCGGATTTAGGACTGTACAAGTTTTGTAGTTGTTTTCACTAGCTAGGGTGCCAGATAGCTCAATCTGTAAATTATTCAACTGTAAGGTTCGAACCCTGGCTTGAGCTATCAGGTGATGGACCAGATCTAACTAACCAACCCTATCCTAGGGTTCGACGAGAGCTTCACAGTTTCTTTGACTGTTCGTGGTTACAACGACTTTGTTTCTAGGACTGAAAAAAAATCGCAAAGGAATTTTCCTGTTATGCGTACCAGGGCCAACACTATAAAGATAATTGGCCAGAACGGGTGCAGAGTTACATTTAATGCACAAAAACAAAAAAAAACCTTTTATTATCTAGTACAGTCTATAGCCTTTGGGAAAGATGTTTTTAAAATGTGCTTATTTGTATTTCTCCTACCATGCTTTAATTTTTTTAAGCTATCTTACTTATATTTTCACAATGTCATTGCAAGTTTGAAGATTGCTTTAGAAAATCATTCATTTTGTGGTTCTTGATTATTTTACTTTTAGTAAACTTTGCGAATTTCTTGCACGTCTTATGAGTGGGGAAAATGCTATTTTTAGTTTTACTTTTTATCGACAAAGTCTAGCATTTTTCCAAACAACAAGCAACAAGCTTTTTTTTTAAATAACTTTTTTGAAGCAAGAACTTGGACTCCAAAGTAATAAGACTTTTATATACACTTCATGCTAGTCTGACTTAAAATAGGCTCTTAAACGAAATTGAAAAAACCCGTGTATCGGTATTTTATATACCTGCTCGTACAGAGGCAGATGTTCATGAATACTTGTGGGAGAAACCTTGCATAAAACATCACAAAACCTTTAAAGTAACATACAGTCTACTTTAATGATATGATGGTAAGATAGCTTTCACATAAGACCATTTTGTTTGAGGAAGCATGTTCTGAATTGTGCCATGAGAAAAGCGTAATATTATGTGAAATTGTTTTTATTCTAGAAAAATCCTATGGAACCACAATGATAATTTTTTAAAATGAAAATAATTACACACCCATGCGGCGGCTGAGAATGACAGCTCGAAGTTTATTCATTTCAAAAGTACTTAGAATGCTTTTGTTCTCAGGTCAAGAATTCCCATAACATGGGAAATTCACGCACATCCAATAATTATAATTGGCATATCTTCCTTGTAGGCTACACAGAAGGCAACTCCTTACAGCAAAATGTTCTTAGAATCCTTAAGCACGTATCACAGCTCTTTGACAACCATACTGTCAAGGAACATTGAAACAAACACCTAGATCATACCGGCTGTTCAATTTTGTAATTTTCTTTGCTGATATGAATTTCTTATTTTCGCCATTTTAACACTGTTTTTTCAAACTACTCTCATTAACCCAGAAAAGTACACACATGAAAAGGATCTTGCACGGCTTATTGAATTTGAAACCCAAACTCCTGGTGGGAAATAATCGTCATAGAGGATACTAAAAAAAATAATGTGTGTGAAAACTTGCAGCGTTACAGTTCAGTCCACACAAGATGTAAGGCTTAGGGAAATAAATTTGGATTGAAGGCCTCTTTGCCTGTAATCAAGGTTACGCATTCCACATGAAGAAATATTACCAGAGCATGATTTTATGAATCATACGGTTCAGGGCAGTCGTTTATCTATTATTATTTATCGAAACCTTTGACCTCTAGATCGTAGCGGGTCGATTTTGTTTTGTCGAATTACAGCGTCCTTTACACCATATTAATGGACAGAACCGGGCAGTGCAGACTAAGTCTAAGGTATTATTAAAATTTCTTCCTTACACATCAAGCAAGGCGTGTTGAGAGAAATATTCCAGCATTTATCACTAAGACGGTTTTTTTTTAATCTCAAATCAATTTTCAGTCGAGCTTTATTTTCTACGTACAACTGAGTCTGTTTTAAAATACCTGAATATAAGAATGAAAGCTTTCTACAGATTTTCATTACTTTTTTTTTTTTTTTTTTTTTTGGTTTGTTATTTTTTTTCTCGTTTTTCCATGAAACCAAAAATATAGCGGTAGTGCTGCACAAGGTTTTTCTTTCTTTTTTTTTTATTTTTCAAACTGTCGTTGATTAAAAAAAAGTGTGTCCCTGGAAGAAAATGTACATTGAGAGAAGCCATGAGTAACTTGGAGTGAGAGCGATGTATATTTTGTCTATCAATAAATTAAGAAAAATTCCAGATTTAATGCTATTATATTCCCTACACTAACCTACTGTTTCGAATTTCCTCTCATCAGGTGGATAATAAATCTTGTTTTAAATACTGAATCAGAAATTATAAACATTAGTGTAGTGAATCTAATAGTAAAAACATACGAAACCCTAAGCCAGGCTATTCAAGTTTGAATTGTACTTCTACACGAGTTGTGCGGCATCTGTTATAGTATTATTTATGCTGATAAGTCTTTATATTTTCTAAAGCTCACAGCGCGTTGCATAGAATCAGGCAAGTGTGGTCTTTTATCGTGACAGTTATATTGCGCGAAGCATTTTAGTTTCATATATTGATTGTTCAGTTACAAGCCATCGACATTCTGGTTTTTCAATTTTCTTTTTTCTTTTCTTCTTTGGTTATTTTTGTCGGCGTCGTTGAAAAGGAAGTGGAGTGACTCACTGATCATCAGCACAGTATTTTTTTTTAAAGATGATTTGGCTTTGTGACAGCGGCAGACTTTTTTTTCTTTCCGTCTATTTATATGTACTTCACTATACATTGTATTCAAATAATCAGCCATTCAAATCATCTTAAATATATATTGCCGAAGGTATAATTCAAAAACCAATGATGAAAATCTAGCAACTTTGTTAAAGTTCTGCTGCACGCTATTGGAAGCTTATTAAAATTTTATCAAAGCTATTTCGTGTTTAACTTTAACCTTCAAAATACCACAGGGTCTATTGAGTACCCCTACTATTCCTATGATGAACAAAATGGACAAACAAACAGGGAAGTGCCATCGACTGATGAATTATACAAAACCTATGCTTGAAGCATCCATAAATATCTCTTGCAAGATCACCCCATGCTTTTTATTAGCATAAACATTCTACTGTATCCTTTTGTATGTTAATAAACTCTTAAATAGACGATTTGTGTGTATATGCCATCTAAGCCCTGTGATTTCACTTATTGGCTATAAAATCACATGTAAAGTTTCTTACCTGGAAGATTTTTTTTTCAGTTTGATCGTTGCAATAGTGTTGCTTTTTTTTTGTTTGTTTTGTTTTTGTTTTGGGTGTGTGTGATTTGTTTAAATAGAACTAGAGGTATCTCTATAATAAGTGAACGATTATTTTTTTAGATTGTATTTTTAATGTTTAATAGAAGCAAAGAAAAACATTCTTTATTTAGTCTTTGCAAAAAATAAATTATAAACCATGCGCAAAAATCAGTTGAATTATTCGTACTGCCAAAGACTATAAAGATTGTTATCAAAATCTGAGACATAGTTAAACTCTTTTTTTTTTAAATATAATATTTTAATAAAATATGTGATAGACTTTAAAGCAGCCAAATAGTTCTTACTATGGTTAAATCATTATTTTCAGCTTTTAGAATAATACAGCTTCAATTGAGTTTCCACATATTGTTTACATATAAAACTAAAAGAAACAAAAAGATTCCGATGTTTACTTACTAACTTTAAACAAGTCGACCTTTGTAGCATTCTTGAGTCTCTTTAGCTGTACAGCATACATTTTCTAAGCTCAAGCTTAATCTACCTTGCTCCATGCCAACCAGAAAACTCTTTATCTAGTCAAAAATGTATCCAGTGTTAGTCGAATTGAGTCAGTTGATCACAGCATAAACCTATTCCTACCTGGAATTAATTTCCTGTTAATGTCTCTACCGTCCAAGTAGAACAGCTGGCCAGCACAGAAACTATAAAGCATATGGGTGTTCAATGTCAATATTGAGTTGTAAAGAATTTGAAGGAAAAATTGACAAAACTGCTGAACATTGTTTTTCACTGAAACAAGTTTTTCTTTCCTTCTTATTATCAATTGATAATACGTAAACATAAGTATGAGCTACAGTAAACGATTCAGACAAGATATTAAGGATATTAATTTGTATTCTGATAACATTTTCCAAATGAAGAAACTGTTTGAATAAACTCAGAATTTCTTTCAACATTATTTCTACATGACGCTGTGGCTGTTCAGAAGTAATGTTTCAGAATCAATAACCGTTGCCCTATGTCTTTCCAAATTAATAAGTTATGAGATTGCTACCTACTATGGTAGTAACGGTTAGTCGGTCATCAAAGCAACCTCATTTGAATTCTCTCAGCAACAGCTGTTAGTACTAAAACACAGACGGTAACTATTTACATTGCTAAAAACTTTAGCAATGTAAAAGCAACAAAATATTACTTTCATAGAACAGTACTTTTAAGGGAACTTTGTTTATTAATTTTCGAGATAAAAAAAAAGTAAACTTTTGTAAATTACAGAAAAAAAGTTATCTAATAATGAAACTATAAAAGTACCTGCATCATAATAGTTATTTCTAATAGGCTTAAGTCTATACAATGTCATAAAATGCGGTTAAAAAAACGTCGAGGTTTACATCTGAGCCAAGCTGGTGTTAGAAAAGGTCTTTGAATTGGGCACATTAAAGACGGTCCATTTGTTTGTTTTATACGCCATAATCCTCATATTTGACCACTAAAATGAGTCAGTCTGGCGTGTATTATCTCTCCAGTGGCTGTTACCAATCAAACACAAGAAATAAGTGAGTTCAATACCGTAAAATAATTTATATTTGACGTTACGTATTTAAGTGTCCATTGAACAAAACATTTCTAACAATATTCACAAGCAAAATTGATGTTCTAACTATCGATGGTATATTTTCTGTGTTCTACATCTCAACCATTCAGCAGCTGTTTACTTATTGGCAACATATGAGAATTCAGGGCTGTTGTTTTTTTTTTTTTTTTTTTAAATATTCGTTACATTTTATTATAACATGGACTACCATGTATTCACCAGTTATCAGAATTTGTCCACGTCACTCCGGCTCTCAGTATACCATTCGTCTATATTGTTAGTCGCTTGAATATTTCACAAGATGATCTAGTTTATTCATCCAAATTCACTTGTTTCATCCTCTTATGCGTTCAACAAATAACATTTTAGAATTCGTTTTTGATCGAGGTCCATATTTGTACGCTGGAGGCTGTTGGACAAAAAAGTGACTTACGATTTTCAGAAAATCAATAGGTCTGCAATGAAAATTTTCTTAATGTGTTATAATTATTCCGACTGTCAGAATCATACAGCAACAAATCATAATTTGGTCTCTTGTCCAACTACTTTAGAATATAATCTTACTCTATAATGTCGTCTGGGTTAATTTTTATTCATCGTTTCGCCCTCTTATTCGACTAAAACCTATATTTTTTCTCCTTTTTTCACAAAATCTTTGTTGGAACAAGACTAAAATTTTCAAGACTTGGGTCTATTTGGAGAAAAGGCGACCCACGATTGATCATGAAAGTGAATGGAACTAGAATCGAATGAAGCATAAATAACAATGTAAATAAACATCACGTTCGCATCAAAATTGAGATCTTATTTGACCTTTTGTTTTATATGGATGTAAATTTAGAATTATGGGCCTTCGACTGCTTTTTACCTGTATTCCTTTAAATAGTTTTGGGGACCAGCTATCTCTCATAATTATTAATATCTCAAGGTAATTGATCTTTGGGGATTTAAAAAGATTTTTGAAGCATGAGAGGACTTCTGAATGACCCTTACAGTCACAGAGACAATGATATTTGAAAAAAAGTAGCAATGTTGAGATCTTACACAGCCCCAGATACCTATCGTCTGGAGTACAAAACACTGTAGTATCGCTGTTGGTTAGGAACGACCCGAAAAGTATGGTGTTTAAACTGAATTAGGTCCGCAGTATATTTATATGGGGAGTTTTTTCAAGTCGTTTCTGGATTTAAATTTTAAGTATGTGAGATCGGCTCCTGTCAACGAAAAGACCAAAATTTACACAAGTATCTACATCAAAATGGACTCTAAAACGCTAAAAATGTCTCGAAAGAAAATGAATTGTCTCAGTTTAGGACCACTTAGTAAGGTTGATATTGTGAATGAAGCCAGAGTAACTAAAACTTCAGGTCAAAAGTTTTGAAGTTTTTGATGGTCAGATTTGTTAATAAAAAAAAAAAAAAATCATAACTCCTAAAATGAAAGGTTTTTGTTTTTTTTTATTCATTTTGCTTTTATCATGCTCTCATAAACAAAAAACTATCGAACGATTGGAATCGGTAAATATATCTTGCTAGAATAGGGGAAATCATGGTTGATATTAACTATTTCCTACGGTTCTCCCACTCGGCCAAGGTCAAGGTCGAACTGAATTTTGACAAAACGCCCTTCCGGGATTAAAAAAAAACAAAAAAAAACACTCGGTTGATAAATTTTTGCGCCTCGTGTTTTGTGCTCTACCCTTTCTTTTTTAATATTTTTAAATGTTTGCAGTGAATTGACTTCATCAAAAGTTGAATTAATGAAATAACTAATTAATCAAATGTAGAGGCTATATACTTTTTTTCATTTCATTTTTTTTTTAAGTAACTTCTGAGCTTCACTGACAAAAGTCGGATGAACAGCAAGAAAAAAAATAAAGCATGGTTGTAAAACATGAACAATTTAGATAAAATGAGATAGCTGTGTTTCAGGATCACCAAAAAATGGGATCAATGGTTTATTTTCGTGTAAAACAAAACATGTATACAACATTAGGGACATAGAAAACTACCTTGACATGTTAGTGCTAAAATGAGTGCTGAAAAGTGGACTGAAATAAGGTGCTACTCATATGAACTTCTTCACACTCATATAAACTGCTCCGAAAAAATATTCTAGCTTCAAATAAAAATAAAGTGCAAGCTTTAGAAGATGCCTGGACCATATTGAAAGACAAAAGGGCATAAAATTTGGTTGGCAATCAAAACGCTGCTAAGATTAATCCTAAGCTACTTTGAATCAATGAGATAAAATAATAATAATAATAATAATAATAATAATAATAATAATAATAATAATAATAATAATAATAATAATAATAATAATAATAATAATAATAATAATAATAATAATAATAATAATAATAATAATAGATAATTTGTTTTATTTCTAATTCAGTCTTTATATAATTCAGTCTAAATTAGCCAGTGATGTTTTCCTTTTCTTTTTTTTTTTAATGAAAATAATAAGCTGTATTGAAATTTCATAGAAACTGAAAGAGAAAAACTAGGAGATTTTACTCATTGTTTAGAGATCAACTCTCACTGTCTCTTATAGTGTCTAGTCATAGAAGTAAACAGACAAAACTTGTGAGACGAATAGAACAGTCACAGCATGGACCTTTATTTCATTCTTGTTATGAAATGAGAAGATTTTTCTTTTAATTTCTGTCAATTGCGTGTGATATGGGGGCAAAGGTGAGTATAAAAAGGGTAAAATATTGACGAAGAAATGACTGGATTCGTGGAATAACGTAATGACTGTGATTGTGATAGTTGATTGAACTATAAATAGAATTACCATTTACAAGCACGACACAAATAGTATGTATTCTCTGGTAAACGCTGAAAAATTTGCTGATCGTACGACATGGGCAAAAAGAGAAAAGCAAACTAAAACCTTGAGTGAAAAAAAATTAATAAATATAGATATGAATCTCAGAAGCGGCTGTTTATTTTTGTGTAAACGCGAATTGAATTAACAAACATACATAAGAAATTCAGGAGAATAAAACTAATTATAAAGCAAATGTTAATAAACGATGAGACACAGATCAAATGTTCAGGTTCCAATCGGATTTTTTTAACCATGCAATGCCTTTGTTCGAACCTAATAATGATTGTAGATGAAGGCATAGCAAGACATGGGGCGATTTACAAGCTTTCACATTGGGTTTTCACAGAAAGATAGTTGAAAGGATCACGTTCTGGTATTGTTTAGTTCCTTTCTTTTTAAACGTTTTCATTTAAAATTGTATTCCTCCGTTCTGTTTTTCCAAAGAAGATACCCCCGAACATTATTTTAGTATGAAAATTATACTCAACATATGAGAACTTTCTTCCTATTGACATTTTTAATTCTCCTTTGGACACAGAATAGCATTCATTATTCATTGTCACAACTTTCGTCCAACTCATTTTTTTTTCATCAGAGTGTGATTAAGCTTGTTATTTCGATGCACCTACTAAGAATAAAATGAGCTTTCATTGAAAAGCTTTTTATTGTAGTCGATAATAGATTGTCCTTTACGGTTGTTGTCGGTAATTGATTGTCCCTCCGGCAGCTCCACCCTCTGAAACTGATGCAGGCACGGATGACGTCACAGACCAGTATGCTGAGCTGGCAGGGTGCTTGCTGCGATAGTAAGAGATCTGACCTTGAAGGGCAGCGATAGCCGTCATCTTCTGCTGAAGTATGTCACTCACCCGCCGTATATAGT
Organism: Elysia crispata; assembly: GCA_033675545.1. Lineage (NCBI taxonomy): Eukaryota > Metazoa > Mollusca > Gastropoda > Plakobranchidae > Elysia > Elysia crispata. The sequence goes on from JAWDGP010002524.1 coordinate 192,710, forward strand.
CATCGAACCCCTGGGTGAAGAAAGGAAAAGATGAGGGAAAGAGGAAGGTGGAAGAGAGAGAGAGAGAGAGAGAGAGAGAGAGAGAGAGAGAGAGAGAGAGAGAGAGAGAGAGAGAGAGAGAGAGAGAGAAGGTGTGAGAAGCAAGAAGGGAATGAAATCATATGTGTAAGTCGTTTTAAACTGTCGGAAAAAAATGTTTTTTTTTCCCTCTTTCAGAGTTATCTTTTTCTTTAAGGCACTTCCGTACACGGCCCATAAAGTGTGTGGAGTCTAATAAGTTCATGATTGCATTATTAAGAAAACGTATAAAAAAGCATTACTTTGACTTTTCGAAAGCTTCATAAACCATACATCAGAAATATACCGGGAACAAAAGAAATGAGAAGACATGATCAAATTCATCTTAAATAATGTTCCGGTACATTAAAAAAAAACAAAAACAAAACAAAAAGACAAAATAAAACTGTAATGCAGCTTAAAACTGGACAATTAGAAGTAATCTTTTTCCAGGATATATGAATTTTGCTCACCGAAAAATGAATGAGATAGTAGGAGAGATATGTTTGGTCTCCATGAATTATTAAAGTTTTGTATCCGAATCATTTAATTATTGCATGCCCTCTTTCTTCTTGAATCAATTGCTTTGCTTTAGAATAACTTGCCATTAACATAATAACTTTTTAAAGGTTTTTTTCTCTATGTTTATCTAATCAACCCTCCAGCAAATACGGTTAACGTATCGTTAACCTTATTAAGGTATGGGATTAGAAAATAATTGGAAGGTTTGCTTACTCGTTTTCCATTCTTGGCATTCAAAAGCAGGCGCATTTCTTGCTTGCATAGGGAAGTGATGTTGGCTAGCTGATCCTCGTGAGCTGATATGAGGTCTCCTCTGCTCAAGCAAGAAGGAGAATAAAAATGTTATAAAGACGAGTGATGCTTCTTCGTAGTGAATAAAGTTAGTATCCGGCGGTACAAAAAATTTTAAAATTACATAATTTGCTTAGTAAGAAAGAGTGTGCCATTGGCTTTTGGGGTATATATGGATTGGAAAAGATGAAATAAGAGGTGCCTTAAGCTTTTAAATCTGCAGCGTTAAAACACAATTTGCAGTGAATCCACAAAATAGTTGATGATCTCCATTCTCGATCAGATGCGCGAGCCTTCGGAAACTATAGCTGTTGAATTTTGTTTTAGGCAGGCGACGCATCTATACTTGTAATGCTACATAGCTTTGAAATGTGATTTCTTTGGATTTCATATATTTTGAAAATTTTTTCAGGATGAGCCGTGGTCAAAAGCTGTCAGGAAGAACAGACAAACATTTAGCATCCAGCATCAATGCAACGATATCATATTTAGTTTGCTTTTTCCCCTGGTGCTTTCCAAGCAAAAAGCTAAGAGTGAAGTGTGTAGTGTCCGTAAACAAAAAAGTTTACTCCACCTTGGTTTTATCTCAGTATCACTTTAAAGTTCTTAATATGTTGGAAACAAATGATTCTGTACTTTCCTAAACTATTAACATATAATTCAAAATTATCATTTTAAGGCTTTGTGGATACAACAAAAGGTACGTTCAGCTACATAGTTCTGCGGGAAGTTGGTGCTGCCACTCATTTGTAAAAAGCTTGAGACTTTACAAAGTTAGCTTACTTGTTTTAATGATCACAGCTTGTTTTTTGACTTTGTTATAGATGCAGAGCGTAGGTTGTTTCTGAGTTGTTGTTTTTTTAACCAATATCCCCCTTCAGGGAATGAAAATATATAGATTTAGGACCCACAATTTTAGCAGTGCTCTAGAAGCAGAAATCTCCAGATTTAGAAATGAAAGTCATAAGGTGAGATCTTTCTCAGCTTCTGCCACTGCTCCAAAAAAACAAGCCCACAAGAGCGGACAGGGAATATTCGAAGGATGCACACTAAAACCATGCCTCGCGACGCAAAAAAAAAAAAAAAAGAAACAAAATGGTTCACACAATTTCAAAGTCTCCAAACTCAAGACTACATTTTATCCGCGACAGACCTTTACTGTATATCGAAACAAATTAATTCATTACTGAGAGCATTACGAAACCACCGTCTCTTCGTAATTATTACGAGCCCGCCAAAAATTCTCCTTATTGCCTTTGACCAGGTAGGCATTTCTTATTCAGGTAGAAAAAAGAAAATTGTGTAACTGATTTGTCTTTATATAAATCTTGGTTGGGATGGAGCACGCACTTGCTGGATTACCAGTACATTGTACTAACCACTGCCCTAGGCTGCCGTACCACAAGGTCCTAAGCTATATCTCTTTTGAAGGGAAGTCTGATCTTCTTGTCCTTTGAGATTAAAAAAAAAGATGGGAGAGGCAGAGAGTGTGTGTGTGTGAGGGGTGGGGGGCTTGCTTTCACTGATGTTGGACGGTTTTTTTTAAATTTTTGTTTGCTTTACCTTGCTTTTCGCACATCATCAGAGCATTCTTCCTGAGCCGCCTGTTCAGAGACAGAGGAGAAAAGTGACGCCGAGCTGACCGATACAGGTGTTGGCTGGAACAGGACAGACGATGAGGTGGCGGGTTCGGTGATGACCCTGGTTCCAGCGACAGTCACGGGGTAAGGGTGGATAGGGGAAAATGTGGCACCTGGAGCCAGCTTCTCTGTGACTATGGTACTGCTGGGAGGACAGAGGGTGGAGGGGAAATTGGTAATCAGCATAAACCGACATGTCAGACAATAGTGAGATCTGGCATTAACTTAAGTCGTTTATGCTTTTGCGTGGCTAATAAGGAAAGAGACTTGGCAACACTGCTTTGAAAAACTATATAATCGATAAGAAAGAAAAAAGTCCGAGATAAAGCATTTAAATTGGAGAATATAGCTTTAACAGGAAATGGATGGGTTCAATGTTGGGAATTCTGCAAGTAAAAACTACTATTCAAATAATTATCTTGGTTAATTTAGATAAACTCATTCTTCCAGATAATCAGACGGAATATTCATAATTGACAATAACTTGTTAAAAATGTATATCTGTAAGAAAACTTGGATATTCAGGGCTTTGGAAATTTTATCCATATTAAATTACAAATGAAAATGAATGGGTATTCTTTGTTGTTGTTTTTTTTTTAATATTGCTAAAACATTATTACTTTAAAAAAAAATGCAGTGTGAGAAAAACTAGCCATTTCAAATGACTTTGATTTAATACAAACTACACATTGATCATCCATTGCAAAATTTCATAGTTTATGCTATGTAAATACAAGTTTGGAATCCAACAATTACCACGATAACAATAATTAAGCTTTGCTCTATACTTTTCAAAACAGATTCTGAGACTAACGATAATTATCCCAATTCAGACATGAAACTCACAATCCCCATTTGTAAACCCATATACCTTGCTAAGTTTTCAAATGGTATTAAACGTTCACTTTCCTATGATATTGACAGTTTGTTAAATACTAAAATTACTAATTGTCTTTATCATTTGTTGAAACTAGCTAGTCCGAGACAAATCCGGCAAAAAACAAGATTAAAAAATAAGATTCTTCTTACTTTCTGGTAGTTAAGTCGTTGGCGACAGATGGTGCAGCGGATCTGAAATAAGCAGCACTGTTTATGCTTTCAGTCACTTGTTGATCTGCTTTATGGATCGCTCTATAGTTGGTGCTGCTATCTATTCTCGAGGTATTCACCGGCACAGGGAAAGGCATCTGTGGCATCACGATGTGCTGTGAACTGGAATGGACTTCTACCCTGCTAGCGGCCGTTTCTGGTGGATTGTCTTTACTTGCCAGATGAGCCTGACTACTGGAATCTCCATGGCTTGGGGATCTCCGGGTTCGTCCATCTCTTGCCTTGCCTGCAGCCTTGACCTTGCTGTGGCCACTTCCGCCATCACTAAAATGTTGCTCTTGGCAATCCAAATGTTGACTTGGGATTGCGCCCTGTGCTTGATGGGCGTCCCCGGCTGTCCCGCCGCTTACTTCGTGCACCAAGGAGCTGGGCTCGCTGTGACTGCCGCCGATCGCGTTATATCTCTCCTCGAGGCCCATACCGGTGAAATCGGGCGTTGGAGGCGTCTCGCCGGCGCCAGACTTGGGAGATGGGAACTGGTCGTGAATCACCTTCCAGCTGCTACCTCCTCCTCCCCCTGCTCCTCCCGTGTCTCTGTGACACAATCCTGTCTTGGGAGTGTTGTTGCGGGTCAGCCTCCTGAGAGCGTTTAGAATAGTTATAACAGTAAAAGGACTGAGGGTTTCAATTTTTTTTTTAATAACTTTTATGGTAAAGATAATTTTGATAGTTTGTTTAATTTCAAAAGATTATTTTCTCTTTAGTACATTTGAAGTAAAAAAATAGATGCAGTCGCAGTTCGTGATGTGAATTGCGGTTTTCACAGAAGAGAGAGAGAGTGAGAGAGAGAGAGAGAGAGAGAGAGAGAGAGAGAGAGAGAGAGAGAGAGAGAGAGAGATATGGCTAGACCTTTGGATCTAAAGTAAAGATGCATGTGATTGAAAATAAGAAATGAATTGTATAGAAAAGGCAATCACAAACCTAGATCTAACTCGAGACCGACAAGTTAGACGAAAGGCTTGAAAACATAATAAAGGCCAGATCCAACAGACTGCGATCGATCCCACATCTCGATACGGCACCCATCGCCTTGACGAGTCAAAATCAGACACTAAGCCACAAAGTCATCGTCATCTATAAAAACTAGATGATTCAAAAAGAGAGACCTCCATGCTGGCTTGAATAGGCTAAAAAACTGAATTGCAGGGAATGACCAAGTCCGTGTTATCAGAGGAAAAACAAAGTGACCTTTATCGGATCTTAGGATTTATGCTTAACGAAAAGAAACAATCTTAAAACAAAAAAGATCAAACAGCGATAGATGCGGTGATGCACGGATCTAAAGATGCAAGTGAAAACATAATAAAAGAAGGATGGTATGGACTGGGATCGAACCAACACCTCGATAACCTGCTAATAATAAGCTAGGAGATACGAGGAAAAAAACAGATGCAAACATGATTTAAGAACCTACCATTAAAAGGAGAGAAAACTATTCCTCTTAGGGCATGCATGATTGATGCGTATGAATAAAATTGAGTAAAACAGAGGGAGTAGAGAGAAATACAACAAACGTTTAAACTAGCACAGAATGAAAAGAAAGATGGAAAGTAATTAGCCACAAGGCAATATTGGCAACAAGCCCTGCATAAACACAGGTCTAAATCGTAATACAATTGAAATCAAAAGGATTACTTTTCAATTTAAATTGTAAAGTGAGTGATCTGTTTCAGAACAAAACAGAACTCATAAAGTTCGATCATATAAATAGAACAAAGCTTACTTTGAGATGCTCTGAGGATCAGGTAGAGTCTGCTTTTTGCGCTGTAGGTCAAGGGCCAGCAAAGGGTCACTCCTCTCCTTGCGCATTATTGACCTGTCCGTGTCTCTATAGCGACGGTATCCGCCTTGACCTTGATCTGACAGTGACGCCCTGATGCCCTCCGTGGAATCGTCACTCTTATCCCCTGTAGGAGAGCCGGTTGCTCGGTGGTGCTGAATCTTTGTATCCGAACTATCCGAGTACTTTCTAACTCTAGTAGAAGCTTCCTCTGATGGAGATTTCGGAACTGCCCCTGTTTCTGACACTTCTACACCAGCTCCAGAACGAACCTTGTCTGTGGTTGGAGGCGACGGCTGGCGTCCACATGGCGACGATGCCGGAGGATGTGGTGTGTGTTCTAAGCTGTAAGGGGACTGTTTGGAAAGGTGAGGCCGACTACTTCTCCGCTCCTCAGGCGAGGTTTTACTTTCTGAAGACTGGTCATTGTCCAATGGCTGTTTTGGTTCATGGCGTGTGGGGGATTTCAAACAGGGCGATTTTCTTTTGGTAGATGGAGATTTTCCCCCTGCTCTGGAAACTGGAGGATGTTTCTGATTTGCTGTTGCTGTGTGGTATGAAGCGCCTGCAGCCACTGTCGCTGAATGCGAGGAATGGTCCTGCCTATTTGAGAGATCGTTGGCGGGCTCGTGTTCAGAGGACCGCAGGCTTGGCCTTTGGGTGAATTTTGTGAGATCACTGCTGTCTGCTGGTTGGGGCGTCATGAGACGCTTGTTTACAACGTTACCACGAGAGCTGTGTTGTTTGGAAGCTGATGAAGCTGCTTGGGTAGATGGCGGTGCGGCAAGGTTATTCATTGTGTTAGGATGGTCGGTAGGAGGACCATCGGCAAGCAAATCCTCGTCATTGACACTATCATCACTGCTGAACAGTTCCTTAATGATCGGCGCTCTTTTAACACTTGGAGGGTGCTGTGAAAGCTTAGGTGAGGAAGCAGCCGAAGTTTGAAACTTCTGTCTTGCTACTTGAGGGTTTGAAGGAGCGGCAGTATCAGCTTCAACATCTGTTGATCTGTAAACTACTGGCTTGAGCACGGGGCGGCGTACTTCAGACACCATATCTCCTGTTGGGACCGCGGTTTCCGCACCAGACGCTGCCACAGGTCCTTGCTCTAGTGGAACCTGAACATCGCGACCCTCAGATTTTTTCTCTTTGGGTTGAGGCCGATTTAAATCATTGAACTCTTCAGGGTTATTGAAATCCGACGTTGGGAAATCAAACTCGGTGTCCATAGATCCAGTGATTGTATTCCTCCTCTCTCCGAGGCCAGCGGTCATCTTAAGCGTTTGATGCGTAACGTTATTTGAGTCAGTATCGGTGTGATCTGATTCACTGGGCGAGGCGTCTGGTGGTGGTGCAGCTGATCCTTGAGAAGCAGCTGAGGCAGCCAGAGCCGAGTATCTTGTAGATGCTCCAGACTGGGGCGTTAAAGAAGCGCTAGGAGGCGATACAGCATCTCCTGGACGTTCCACCTCAACGTCTGGATTCGATTGTTGAGTCCTCTGACTGATTTCCCTCGCTACTGTGCGTCTAGGCAGGTTGTGACCCCTGATGGGTGTTTCCGAAAGGTCGAGCGTGACGTCACTATGATCGGAAATAGGAGGTCGACTTTGGCGCTCTCTGCGTGCCTGGGCCTGCGGTCTCATGGGTGTGGATGTCGACAAAATGTTAGACGGATGGAAGATTGATGGGGCAGTGGGAGGAATGTTCATGAGAAGGTTCATTGCTTGGCTAACTGTGCTACTCCGCAATGAATCTCGCTTCAACTCCTTTACCCTGGAACAGAATGAATAAGAAAGGAAGCGTGCAGCATAATTCGAAAGATCAAGCTTATTTCAAAACTATCACATAATGTAATAATGCTTTCGATATTTTTTTTTCTGAAAGAAATGTAGACATAGTATATTCATAAGAAATTAAGTGGCATGGGGTTTCTGAGTTTACGTTACGGTGAATAATCGAAGAATAATAATATTTTTCATTGACCTAACATTGTACTAGAATCTAATGCACGTCTTTAGATCGAATTGCTGATTTATTAAGTGCTTTCAGTACATTATGATTTTAACCATATATGACACAACAAACACCGTCTCCCTTATCCCAAACAGACTGAAGCTTCAAATTTGTTTTTAGATTGAATTCCTGATTTATTAAGTGCTTTCGCTACATTATGATATTAAACACATATGACAACAAACATCCCCTAACCCTTCTCTAAATAGATTTAAACTTCAAAATCGTACAACCGACACAGCATGGTGCTTATGTCCCAAGGAAAGGTTTCCCCACTGAGGGGGGCTTTAATCCATACCCAACAAAACCTTCAATCGTAACATTATTAAAGTAGACCCTACTCATTTATTTTTTTGCCCTTTACATCGGTTTATCTAGATTTCTTGAGACCAATTTTACAAGTCTTCAGTGTACCTGTCAGCGTAGCGTAGCGTGTTGAGAGTGTTTTCACAAGCACTCTGTGAGGGAGATATGTTGGCGATCATACATGTTCTAGAATTTCCTACGAAAGAGTCCTTGAGAATGTGCGTCAGTTTGCTCTGCCGGAATGGGGTGTGTCGGCTGTCCTGATCGATTGACCGGATACATTCCTTCAGCTGCAAAACACAATAAATGTCATCGTGCTCACTAAAATCCTGGGGTAAAGCTACAAAGGGAGGTGTAAATGAATTAACTTCAATATTTAAGCCCATATTAATAGTCAAAAGAATTTCGAACGAGATTGACAAAGTAGTCAGTGACAAATATAGCTAAGTTTCAGGAAATATTGTGTTACTACAAAGCGATCTTCATCATCCGAATGATTGTTGACAAGCATAATTATGAGGTGCACAAGGATATCTTTGTCTTATTTATCGTTTAGTGGAAAGCATTTGACACTGTGAAGTATCAGAATTCCTAGAATGTCTAAAAACAATAGACATAGACAGGAATTAAATTAGTTTCATTCGAGACCTATTTTGGCAAAAAAAAATCAAAATAAAATGAGACCAGTAAAAACAGAGTATGAGCATCTTAGACATAAAAAAGGGTAAGACAAGGGCTGAGGCTTATTGAGGAAAATTCCTCTGGAAATTTGAGAGATGTTAAGCCTCTTAAAGAACACACTGAGGAAATCCTTGGCATCAAAATACGAGTGCATGACTTCAACAACCTGCAATAAGCATTATGGTTCAGTAGAAAACGAAGAAGACCTTCATTTAATAATAGATATTGTAAAAACATTAAAGTGAAAAGCATGGAATCTTTTCATCGTTAAAAACTATTGTCTTATGTAACACGTAAAACCACTTCGACAGTTCCCATAGATGGAAAAATGATTGAACAGCTCTAGCGATCTAGATGCTCTTGAGACAGAGGTGAAAAAAGAAGTAGAGACAGGAATTGGAATTGCAATAAGAACTTTTTCAAATTATTTCTTGACATGATCTTTCACTTACAACAAAAGTCCGCCAACCAAAATATTGTAATTTGATCTTCATTTTGCACGAATTCAAAGAGGAAAAAATGTCAACGTTCGAAATGTTGCTACCCTCGTATTAGTCGACCGTTATGGACAAAGCAAAAATGAAAGTCAATAAAGTTTAGGAAAAATTAAAAATGAAATCTAAAGTAATTACAAACATCATCTACAAAAGAATGACCCTTTATTGTGGCCACAACAAACGCCACAATAGCTAACAAAGAATTATCATAGAGGGAAAAGTTTTGGGGCAGGAGAGGAAGAGAGAGGACAAGAACAAGCTAGACAACAAACAACTTCGAAGCCTATTATTGACAAGTCATTAATACCTGCAGAAAACCGGCAGAAGACAAGCAGAAGTGGCGAACCCTGACCTTCATACTCGGGAACGAAACGGAACAGTGATTGATTGATAGAATGAAGTTCAGCTACAAGAAAAATACGAAATTGTCTCACCGAGACGGGATGAGCCAGCTTTACCAATAGGAAAGTGCTAAATAAAACAGATATAAGCAACAAAATATCCAAGATTGGCATTTAGATTCCCTCAGAAATATTTATATCCTCTTCCTCTCTCTCTCTCTCTCTCTCTCTCTCTCTCTCTCTCTCTCTCTCTCTCTCTCTCTTCCCCTCTCTCTCTCTCTCTCCCTTCCCTTATTGATTAGACTGAAAGCTTTTCATAAGGTGAGCTAGACCGTAGTCAAACAAGGCGTTAATTATATGTTGGCTAAGGTTAAAGTTAGGGTCTGTTCAGGTTCGACAAAATTGTACAAAACAATTCAAAACGTCAAATTGAATGATATACGCTTAAGTAAATCAAAGAGCAATCAATCTGTTCTCATTAAGTTAGAGTGACTTAGTTTTTAATGTATTTGTGGTTCGTTTGCAGGTGTAGTTCTGAGTATCGATGGTGCCATCTAAACGTGGGATCGCATCTTTCATAACCTACCTTATCATCTATGGAATGAGAGGCCATAGCAACGTAATCTTCGGCTAATTCAGATCTCGCCAGACAAGGCGTTATTGATCTGCGTTATTTATTGATTCCATGCTCTCTTTCCCATAAGCGGTGCTGTGAGCCAGAACAGTTGATCAGACACGTCAATTAAAACCACGTTGACGACAATAGATTGGCCTCGAGACTGAGACTCTCTAAACACATTCCACTTCGCGCTGTTTCGTTACATGCATGCAGACTTCTAAATTATTTTAGCTAACTGAATTGGTTTTCTTTTCCCTTTAGTTTTCTGGTTAATGTTACGGAGATGCTAAAATGTCGCAATGCTGTTTTTAAAATGACAAAGCAGCGGCTTTTTATTTCTTACCGCGAGTAGACTTTGGTTGATCTCGGCACCTTCCATCCTAGTTTGTTTGTCCGAGTCTGTCACATCCGAGGCTCTCTCGCTGCCCGCTAGATCGATGAAGGAGATCCTGATTCAAGACAAGAAAGCAATTCATACGTCTTTGGTAAACCGTGGTAATTATCTACAAAGTACAAGAGAATTGTTGATATTAAAATATTCAGAAATATTTAGACATAGGGGTGTCCGTGTTTAAACCGCATGTATCAATTATATTTACCGCTTAATGTACAAATATTTAATGATAGCAAGATTAAAAAAAATAGCTTACTTTCCCACTTTGACGTCTTCGTTGTTTCGTATATCAAGTTGAAGAATGGCATGTGAACGGGATGAGTCTGGATTGACCCCAGTAGCACCTTTACTTCGAACAGAGTTACCATACTGCAGTGTCTAAAAATGGAAAATCATAAATATGAACTTGGTTGAAAAGTTAAATGGACCTCTGGCTGAATTGGATATTTTTTTTTTTATGTTTCCTCTTTTCTTTTCCGCAGCATATTCTTAATCCTGCTTCATTTCTCTCTGTCTCTCTCTCTCTCTCTCTCTCTCTCTCTCTCTCTCTCTCTCTCTCTCTCTCTCTCTCTCTCTCTCTCACTCTCATTCAATCCCTCCCTCCCTCTCTCTTTCTTCTTCTTCCTCCTAATTATCATACTCATCTATCTCTCCTCCATTTTCTTCAAATCTCCTTCTCTTTCTCTCTCTCTCTCTCTCTCTCTCTCTCTCTCTCTCTCTCTCTCTCTCTCTTTTTTTTTTTTTTTTTTTTGGGGGGGGGGGGGGGGGGAAGGGGTGGCGGGAAGTTTAAGATTCGTAATGTGGTTTCGATCTTTTGAAATAATCAGGAAGTTAAAATTTGAAGCCAGATAAGTAAGGTCGGAAGAGAAAAAAGAAGAATAAGATGGCAGAGCGGCAGACGATTTAAGAGAGACAGAAGTTAGGAAGTTTTAAGTGAGTGTTAAGAAAATTTGTAACAATTTAACAAAAGATAAAGATTTAAATGAAGATTGGTTTGGTAAAGAAATAAATAGAGGAAGCTGACATTAAGAAAGCGTTTAAGTAAAAGAGAGAGAAAGAGAGAGAGAGAGAGAGAGAGAGAGAGAGAGAGAGAGAGAGAGAGAGAGTAAGCATGTAGATAAAAGAGAAGGAGAGAGAGAGAGAGAGAGAGAGAGAGCAAGCATGTAGATAAAAGAGAAGGAGAGAGAGAGAGTAAGCATGTAGATAAAAGAGAAGGAGAGAGAGAGAGAGAGTAAGCATGTAGATAAAAGAGAAGGAGAGAGAGAGAGAGTAAGCATGTAGATAAAAGAGAAGGAGAGAGAGAGAGAGAGAGAGAGAGAGAGAGAGAGAGAGAGAGAGAGAGAGAGAGAGAGAGGGAGAGAGGGAGAGTTACTGTTTAAGTGGGAGAAAAAGAAGACAAAGAACAAACACACATAAAAAAAGAAACCGCCCAAACATAAACCTGTAGCAGCCTTCGGCTTTACGCCTACAGAAAGAGAGGATTAAATCAATCAATATATGGCTAGAACAATGGAAAAAAAATTAGCACCATATGCAAGGAAAACATGACATAAAGTCCACTTTGGATGGGTACAATCATATTCTTTTTATCATCAACAACCATGTCTGTCTCTTAGTATCTGCCTCACTTCAATTTCATCAAATTTGCTGTCTGTTTATCTGACACTCTTTCTGGCTTTATGTTTGCTGTCCAATTAATCTCTTCTTTTTTTCCCTTTCTTTGTAAATCTCTCTCTCTCTCTCTCTCTCTCTCTCTCTCTCTCTCTCTCTCTCTCTCTCTCTCTCTCTCTCCCCCCCTCTCTATAGATATAGATATAGATAGATAGATAGATAGATAGATAGATAGATGTTTTTCAATATGTCTCTCTCTCTCATCCTCTATCTAGCAAGCATTGTGTGGGTCTTTCCTGCTAGCTGGCTATCCATGTCTATATAGATCTACCGATCGACCTATCTCTCTCTATATATATTTATCTCTTTATCTCTTCCTCTCTCCCACGATCCATCTATTGCTTTCATTGTCTTCTTCTCTCCACATACTTGCACTAGCGACTTGACATCTGTAGCCTCGGTCTCCGTGAGTCCAGCTATACAGACTTGGCGACTCCCGTCTTCCCTGGCGTGAAGCCTGTGGAGGACATTAATTATTAATTTTCAAATATCACAAAATAAACTTCCACACAGCATGATCTTGGTTTTAGTCACATGATGGGCATTTTTTTCTTTTTCACGTCAATGCAAAAAATAAAGAAAAACAAACAAACAAAAAAAACCCAGAATTTATTACCTTTCCTCCTGTCATTGTTCATCCTTTTTTCTTCACGATAACTTACACCTTTAAGCTTCACTGATTTACAAAAAAGATGGCCAACTTTAAAAAGCGTAAATATTCTAGACTTAGTTTTCTCGTGTTTAATTTCTATTTGTTCGTCCCAGTCGTGACCGAATCGCCCTTAGAAAAAATAACGATAATATCAGTCAGAGTAGGCCTACCTATTTCTGCGATTGAGTAGATCGAAGAGCTGCCCACAATAAATCTCGAAAAAACTGATCCAGACATGCAGGCCTCGCCCATATTGTCCCGAGCTGATGATAGAGAATATATCTCTGCCCGCCAAGAGATAAAGCCCAGGGGTCTCTTCATTCCCAAGCATTGTGTGGGTTTTTCCTGCTCCTGTTTGACCGTAAGCGAAGCATGTGGCAGTGCCCCTGTGGATATTAGGGCAATACATAGATCAAAGCATATTAGGTGGACTTCTATACTCTTTAACAGAAGGGCGAACGCATACTTACAATGGGGAGAAAAGGTGTAATGACACTAATGAATCTACCCAATCTGATAATAGTAGTCGGGAAAAGTGTGACAACACTGGTGATTCCCAATAATTTGAGAACAATGAAGGCCAGCATTGTGATGAGACATGGCATCACAACTTTTTCTCCCTTTTTGGTGCAAGGGAATTTTCGCAAGATTAAAACTTCATATATTGAAAACAAACCATTTGAAATAGCCTTCCGCATTATTAATCCTATCAGGAGGGTACAGTAACTTTGCATGGCGTTAGAAGAACAATTAAGGATCTTAGAGGAATAAAGATCCCGACACGGCTGTTTCCGTCTCGAATTAAAGTGAAGCAACCAACATGAATGAGTTGATTATTCCCTCAATGACAAACAGAGCTCAACTCTACCACAGAGGTGAGTGTGATATCACATGATCCGACTGCGTTCTCCGGTTCATAAGCTTTTTTCGGAACAATATAAACTAATTAGCATGATCCAAGTTGTTAGTTATAGTTGCTCAAACATCATGATTGAATACTGCAAAAATGCGTAAAGGTTCACATTGGAATGGGCTCAAAATGTCCATTAAATAGAGCAAAAGTTGATGTTGTTGTTGTTGCTGTTTGTATATCTACAAATTCATGTTCATGTCGCTAAAGTAACAGTGAAAGTCAGCACTTTTACTTTTTTATGAACTGAAAATCTGCAAAATATTTGAAAGCAAATAGGCTTACCCGTTAAAAATACAGCTTATCAGTGGCCTTGCCGCTCGTGTGTATACATCTTCGTTCGAGCAAGACTCGTGAAAGACTTCGTCAAATATAAATTCATGCTGAAAACAGAGAGCAAATTACATACTGAATAGCGATCCTGGTTATCGTATAAAACATTGCGGTGTTCCAACATAGAAAATAGATTGAAAAATGTTTCTAGATTCATAGGGTGTTCGCAATCTGCTTGATAGAAATGAAAGAAAAAGGAGAGAGATGTCAATGTTGGACAATGTGAATTTAAGAGGTGACAAGTAGAATATGAAAGACGAAAAAGGTGACAAAGTTCGAATATGGCTAGTGATAAAGTTTGTAAGGACAATGATTTCGGTATAGAGGCACTGATGACCTTGTTGCTGAGAATGAAATGGATAATGACACTGTTATCAGCGGCATTTTTTTTTATTCAACGTCAGATTTAGAATGTTTATAGCTATATGTCTTATTTGTTTTAGATTCACATGGGTGTGCTAGAAATGCTGACGAAACTTACAAAGTGAAACATTTAAATGTTGAATTGATAATAGTTTTGTTATATCTTTTTTGTCCCGTAATTACAAAGTTGTATGCCTATTTCCTTTTAGACCTTGTATTATACTATTTATAGACACACACGCGTCCTTTATAATTACCAAGTTGTCCTCCAAGTGTGGTGTTTTTGCTTTCTATTTGGACTCTCTCTCTCTCTCTCTCTCTCTCTCTCTCTCTCTCTCTCTCTCTCTCTCTCTCTCTCTCTCTCTCTCTCTCTCTCTCTCTCTCGTCCTGATGACTAACTTTTAAATAAAAAGTATGAATACTCTTTAAACTTACTTGTAAAGTATAAGCTTTGAGATCTACGGCAAGTTTTGGCTCATTCACAATTAAAGTAGTTGTGCTCTCCACGGAGACAATATCCTCGTCTTTCGCCCTATGTTCACGGCGAGTCAGAGGTCTTTTCCTCACACATACTTTTATTTTATCGTCTCGTTCTCGCGCGCTCCTAGTAGCTGTGGATCTTGACGACCTCGTTTTTGATGGGGTACTAACTTTGTGAACACCATAATTATAACCTTTTGGTTTGACCCGCTCAGCTCCTTGACCCCGGCTAACGGATGATTGCACATTGTGGGAAGACGACACATTCCTCTGAACCATTTGGGGTGGAGGATGGTGTGTCTCCTCGTCGGAATCATCAACATCAACTTCATCTGACTCGCTACTGTCGGACATGTATTGCATCATGTCGAGGTATGAGGCGGCAGAAAAATTAGGTACCCTGTCCCTGGCGTCGCTCTCTCTAGGATCGTACCGAGGATCTGTTGCAGAAGCAGCTTCATATTGGCTTTGGTGAGGTCTGTTGCCCGGTCGAGTGCGGTTTCGGGCGTGTGCTGGACCTCTAGCACCTTCAGATCTGGTTGCTTCAGCCTCAGAGCTATCCAAACCGAGCGGGTTGCTTGCAGTTTGGCGCTGGCCGCCGCTCCTGCGCTGAGGTGTTGGACTCGCAGAAAACCCTGAGCTGTGAACATCTTTTATTATGTTGACTAGTTCCATGAGCCGTCTTATATCTTCATTAGCAGTGATGCCCAATGCGCAAAACTCAGGCATTCCTAAATTAATCAAAGCTTCAGATCTGGTTATGCCATTTGCTTGGAATGCTGGGTAAAACTGCTCTAATCGAGCTTCTCTTAAACATTCATACAAAGTGCCCATATTGAAACCTGAAAAATAAAAAACACATTAGACCCTGATTTCAAGAACAGCTTCAAATCTGAAGGATATGTATCATTCCAGTCACCTTTAAAACATAATAAATATTTAGTAATTAGAGATATAATTAATAAGTTGTTCTTCTTCTTCAATTATCGTTAAAAATTTCAAATAAAAAAGAATACACAGTGCATTTTGATATCCCGATCAAATATCAAAATATCCGGTGATAAATGAAATTATGAGAAGTCCACATACATGATGGTGGTAAGATATTGGGATGTTGAGTTGGAACGATTATGATAATAATGATGACGTTGATGAGTATTATTGGTCAGCGTCGTAGCAGAGGTTGTGGTGGTGGTGTAGTAGTAGTAGCAGCAGCAGCAGCAGCAGTAGTAGTAGTAGTAGTAGTAGTAGTAGTAGTAGTAGTAGTAGTAGTAGTAGTAGTAGTAGTAGTAGTAGTAGTAGTAGTAGTAGTAGTAGTAGTAGTAGTAGTAGTAGTAGTAGTAGTAGTAGTAGTAGTAGTAGTAGTAGTAGTAGTAGTAGGAGGAGGAGGAGGAGGAGGAGGAGGAGTAGTATCAAATTTAGATCAAGATTGGGGGACAACTGGGTTAATTATAAGTCAGATTTATAAGAGCTATAGTTTAGGTTAGTGCTCAGCAGCGGTAAAAACTCAAGCTCTCATAATATTGTGGTAGTAGTAATAGTAGTAGTAGTAGTAGTAGTAGTAGTAGTAGTAGTAGTAGTAGTAGTAGTAGTAGTAGTAGTAGTAGTAGTAGTAGTAGTAGTAGTAGTGGTAATAGTAGTAGTAGCAGCAGCAGCAGCAGCAGCAGCAGTAGCAGTAGCAGTAGTAGTAGTAGTAGTAGTAGTAGTAGTAGTAGTAGTAGTAGTAGCAGCAGCAGCAGCAGTAGCAGTAGCAGTAGCAGTAGTAGTAGTAGTAGTAGTAGTAGTAGTAGTAGTAGTAGTAGTAGTAGTAGTAGTAGTAGTAGTAGTAGTAGTAGTAGTAGTAGTAGTAGTAGTAGTAGTAGTAGTAGTAGTAGTAGTAGTAGTAGTAGTAGTAGTAGTAGTAGTAGTAGTAGTAGTAGCAGTAGTAGCAGCAGTAGTAGTAGCAGCAGCAGCAGCAGTAGTAGTAGTAGTAGTAGTAGTAGTAGTAGTAGTAGTAGTAGTAGTAGTAGTAGTAGTAGTAGTAGTAGTAGTAGTAGTAGTAGTAGTAGTAGTAGTAGTAGTAGTAGTAGTAGTAGTAGTAGCTTACATAAATTTTTAAAGTTTCTAACAAGAAGTTATCGATTTTGATTTAAAGATCTTAACTTTTGAAAAGAAATCATTAATTACCAGTCTTCTTGATTTTAAAATCACCTTGTTAAACTGTATTCTATGAATTAAGATTCATACTGAATGCTCTATACGGATTGGTCTGATCATTATTGGCGCAGAAACATCCCTCCTCAGCGACTCAAAACCAACTGATCTGTTTAATTTGTTCATTCTGATTAACCATATCTATTTTAATCAGTTTGTTATTTGGTTAGTTACTTTATTTCTTTTTCTGTTTTGTTCTAAACTCGTCTCGATATTGAGGATGAACTTTTTAATGTAGAGAAGGTAAACAGAGATTATTTTAAGCCTTATGGGATTGTTCTTGATTTTCAGGTAGTTTTCGCAAGAACACTATTGAAATTGTTTCTTTAAACTTAAAATAGCTTTATTAAGCAACGTACTCACTATCTATCCTGCGAAATACATTTACCGACATAATTCTATATCTAATATTAGATCTTAACGGATAGTTTCAGTTTTCAAATAGGCCTACAATTTGGTAAGGATTTTTCTTTTAAATGTAGACTATGGGTTGTCGATCAACAAGGAAGGTTCTGTCTGAACAAGAGCATTATAATCACAATTTTCGAACACAAAGAAAGTTGGGTGTTATTCTATATATAGTTTTGATTTTATACTTACTTTGCTCGTCACAAAATGATGTAGACCTACACTAAAGTTGAAAATCGCATACACTTCTCGACAAAGATAACCTAAGTCAGCTAAAATAATTTGTTCTTAGATAAAATTAGGAATTATGCCTACCTTTGAAACAAACTTAATTCATTGATCCATTAAAGAAATTGGTACAGATGTCAGGTCTTTTTCAGCGCTTTGAACTCCGACGTCGATATGCATGACAACATGTTTGGACTTGTAGCTTTTCTGCGGTTTGTATTCTCTATCCTAATTTATTGCTTTGCACGTTTTGTTTGCCTCTAAATTTGCTGCTTATCTAATTAAATAAAACATTCCATTGCCTTTACACAGCCTAAAATAATTAACCTTACTTAAATATATGAGTCACATTACATGTCTTTGGGCGTGTGCATATAATCAAGTTTTAATCCAACCGGATGGTTGCTGTTTACAAACAACGCCATTTTGGATTTGCTGCAGGAAATGTAAGCTTGTTAGGCATCAAAATGGTATTAAATTTATAGCACGTATGTGATAATTCAAAGCACAATTTCATTAATATTTTCTTATTGTTAGCGGAAAAAACTAGGCCTAGATGTTTAAAAAATTTAATTTAAAATAAGTGCAGGGTGTGCCTTAACTGCGATTCTTCTTTTTCTCTCTCCTGTGTGATTTTTTTTTAAAGTAAAGCACTTATTTGTTAAACGAAAAATCTGCTCGCCTGAATTTGTTTTTCAAATAATATTTTTTAATCGAAAATATTAGATATCAGAAAACACAAAGGTTTTAAAATACCGAATGTAGTTTGAATAATATAATTTATTGAACTTTACATGTAACTGGAATAAGACAAATGATCCTGCATAGGCCTAATTGGCAAAAAGAACGCTACTTTCACTTTTCAATTCACGCATCATTTTGCCAGTGTAAACAATTCTGAATCAAGTCGTAAAAACGTCAGTATCATTATGATATTCAGATTGTAGATCTAGGTACATTTGATTAAGTGGAGTTTAGACAGTATTATAATGTAAAGGTATTTTCTGAAATTCAATCTTGATTTTAGATCCTCAGTGAAATGGAAACTTTATACCTCTGTTCTGGAATTCGGAAAGACTCTAAATCAAGCAGCTCACACGGATAATGATCTAGATCTAGTTTTAGATCTAGGATTGCAATTTATAACTTTGCATCGACCATTTTCTTAGGGCTTTTATCATTTTGTTTTATATTCAGGTCTTAACAATTCTTGTCATTACTCATTATACTGCATGCAGTTTCTTATAGGTTAAAGATATAGGTTTTATTGTATTGATCTCCTACTGCGCCAAAGTAAGCCTTTTACCAATTGAGTAACATTAGTTGAATTCGTGAATAGTCTATTCTCCTTTTTTCACACTACAGATGTTGTTCTAAAACATCACTAACATTTTAAGGCCTACATTAAGATTTACAGGAGAGAGAGAGAGAGAGAGAGAGAGAGAGAGAGAGAGAGAGAGAGAGAGAGAGAGAGAGAGAGAGAGAGAGCATGAAATATGATGTGATGAATTACCTGTTAGGAGAACGTTATATCTTGAGATTGTAATCTGCAATTAGGAAGATAATAATCTTTTGCTAGATTATTATTCCATTTTCCTCATTCCCTCGGTATAGACACATAGGCTCATATACATAGGAGTGTATTCAGTGAAATGTGCTTGAAGTTATCTCGCTTAAAATCAACTCTCGCCTGAAGTCAACACCACACTGCGGTCCCATTTTTTTCCTTCTTTGTTTAAGTAACTGATTTTCTGATAAAGTCAATGGCTTCAGGACAACTTACAATCTAATGGGTAGGACCAGCTAAAGCTACAGAAAGATATTTATAACAAAACCAAAAAAAATATAATTTATAACAAATAGACAGCATTTATAAACATTTTAAGTCAGCACTATTGCTGAACAGGTGTTTTTTCATCATATGATTCAAATTATTGTACCCTATTGGTATGTCGTATTTTACTATCGTAAAATGTACATTAAGGATAATTTTGTGTCCCCACATATTAAAAAGGCATTAATAAAAAATGATTTATTCAAGTTTATCTGTACATCTGGGTGACAAAAATACCCAACATTTATGGAGCAATAAACCCTGTTAGTGCACCTGTCTGTAGATTGGGGGGTAACAAAATCACCCATTTTCTACTGTTTATAATACGTTACCATCTTTAGTTGGTATGGTCGACATCAATATGTTGGTATTTACACACTCATATTTGTAACTACTTTTTGGCTAATGTTTCGATAACCAAAAGATTCTTTACTATTTGATTCTTGTCTTCCACTAGTTACCACCATTACTTTTTTCAAAAATAAACAGTGTTATGTATAGTTTTGATTTATTCCTTATAAATAACGCATAATCATTTGACAAAATGACTTTTTTTGTGGAATACTGAAAATTTCAGTGGAAATCCCAATAATAAGAATTTTTAAACAAATAAAAAGACCCCAGATGTACGGATAGGGTTATGATGGTGCTTCCCTGATGGGTTTTTCCATATTTTAAGATCTTAAGTAAAATGGTAAATGGAAGGTTGATAAAAAAATCTGTAGTGTCCGTTTGGTACATTTAGGGTAATTTTATAACATGGATAATTTAAGATTAATGGAAGAATAATAACTCTGTATTGTCAGCATGTGTTTTATTTTTGTTGAATGTAAAGTTTGATTAAGTGTTTCATATTTCTTTTCTTGTAAGTTGAAGACAAAATAAATACATATAGTGATGTATCAAAGTCAAAATAAAGGTGAAAATAGAGTCTATAAAAATGTGGATATAGAATGTAATATTTTCAACATAGAGACCAATTGATTTTTTTTTTATTTGACAGATCGACATAGTGTTGTCCGGTATTAAAGAATATTGCGTGACATATGAACTTGAATCGGTTCAGGCCAGTTGTCTTCGCTGGTTTGAATTTGGACAATTATTTAAAGACTACCTATCTGCGCAGACAGATTGTTAAGATGGCCTCAAAAAGTCAACCTGTTGTAGCAGCAGGATTCATTATCTTCAGGAAACTTGAAAATCAGCCCGAGTACCTTCTTCTTCAAACATCATATGGTCAGCACCATTGGACACCTCCCAAAGTTAAGTTTTTGATTATTCAGATATAATTAAAGTAAAAATAAAGTGCTGAATACCATTAATAGTGCAGTATTTTAGTTACAACCCAATTACAAGTACAAAGTTAATACATGTATAGCTTCTATCATGCACTTTTTTAACAACTACTGTAGGGTTGATTGGCTGTAATTGAAGAAAATATTCTCATAGTAAGTTTTATTGAAAGCTTATAGATCGGAAGCCTATTTTTGTTGCTATATTAATTGGATGAAAATTTTCAATATATTATATGTCTTGTATATCATCTTGAAAAGGGGAGGGGGGGGGGGGGAAGGAGATGTTAGAAAGCAGATATATGTATTCCTCTTTTTTTTGTACTATTTTGAAAGAGCACAACGTTTTATATCTCTTCAGATAGTTCTGATAATTTATTTTTTAAAAATACATAACATTTTCACCATTGAGAAGCTAAGGAATTTGCTTTGTTCTAAATCATAACACCTTCAAATATGAGGCATGCCATATTGGATTTAATTTGTCCAGTTGCAGGACATAAATTTAAAAGTATTGATATTAGGAACAATTTACTTTTCCCAATGTCTCCACACTGATAATGCATAAGATCATTGTAAATTTTGCAAGAGATATATTATATTTATAGTTTTTGTTAGGTTGAAAATATTAAGGTAAAAGAGTAATATGTTAACTCTCAAATCCTGATTTTTAGCATTAAAAAAAAAATAATTCAGAAAAAAAAGCACATGTAATATGTTATTTATCTTTTCTGTTAAATTATGTCATTTAACAAAGGCCTAATGAGTCGCTCGCACCATTTTTAATGCGTTTATTTTATTTATATTTGTTTGTTTTGTTATTGTTTCCAGGTCATGTTGATCCTGGTGAGTCAGAGTTTGAAACAGCTCTGCGAGAAACAGAGGAAGAGGCTGGTTTTAAGAGGGATCAGATGAGGATTATAGAGGACTTTCAAAGGACACTCAACTACTCTGTGAATGGGAAACCAAAGCGTGTAGTCTATTGGTTGTCTGAACTGTGCAATCCTCAAGATCCAGTCAAGCTTTCTGATGAGCACAAAGACTTTAGATGGCATAAATTAGACAGTGCGTGTCAATTGGCTCAATTTTCTGATATGGTTGAATTACTACAAGAAGTGGATTCATATCTTCAGACAAAATAGTATATAATTAGTATTATGTTATTGAAATTGTTGAATAAGGAAAAGTGATTATATTGCTGTAAAAAAAAAAATAAATAAAATTATACATAGTGGGATAATGTAATGGCTATTAAACATTTTATGATTTAACAAGAAAAAATTGTATCAAATTCATTGTTATATTCTGTTTTACATTATGATAAAAATCAGTTTCTTTAATGTATGTTTGATGAAACTATTGAAAGTCAGTGTGTTCTAATTGCAGATTTAGTTTTTGTACTAGTGGCTGGTAATGAAAAATTTGTGCACACTTTTCTCTTGCGCTTAATTTTTGAAAAATTTTTTATATTTGTTCTGAAGAGAATTTTTAATTTGAACAGAGTTGGAGAAACTGAATGAAATAATGAATATAGAGAGATTGATTGTAATAGGTTTTTTTTTAAGTTTTAAGACTCTGATAATACTCTAGAATAGTTTATATAAATATAAACCTCTTATCATTTTCTTTTCAATTGATGGTGTTGGATTTCTAAAAACTAAATAACAATTTATATGCAGAAGTATCTTCTTGCAATTACCATGTTACTAACCCCATCTTCCCTTCAACATGCCAAACCAACTATTAAATGTAATTTTATCCCTTTCTTTTGCATTATGGTGTCTCAAAGGTATATAATTTTGTAAAATGCGGGAATAAAAATATGGTAAACAATTTTTTTTCACTTTGGTTTTGAATATCATATGTAATTACTCCATTTGTGTGTAATTTTTACTCCGGTCAGAGATGATATTGATGTTTTATGTATTGAGACAAATAAGGTCTTTCTTTAATTTACACTTGTATAGACTTTAAGATATTTTGCTCCAGATCTCTATGTCAAACATCATGACTTGTTCATCCTGTCAGTACAGTATCATATTGTTGTTTTCCTAATTATCTCTTCTTCCAATTTTTGCTTCAACTTCTTTTTAATAAGGGCCAATCTTTTATTTTCCCCAAATATCTTTATTTGCAGTCCATTATTTCTCTCCTTGTACGTCTGTAAGTGTAATAGTTTCAACTTCACTCTTCAATATTAAGCTTATATTAGAATTAATACTGCAAACAACCACACACTTTTAATTACATAATGCTGTTTGAGTTCATGAAAATGAAAACCACAGAGATTAATCCGTTGGTTTAAAATATACAGTATATATGAATTTTATACCAAACAAAGATTTGGGAAGCCTGGATTTTCATAATTCGTTCATTTCCTAGTAAATTGAAAGATTTACATAACCAAAATATAATTATAATAATTGATTTTAGCCATTTGAAAAAAAAAAACATTTCATCCAAGTGCTGGGTGTTATTTTGCAGAGTCAATTGTAAAATCAATGACAAGAATGTTTTGTAGTTTTTATATTAAACTACTTTAATTTTTATCCAATTCATGGAGAAAATAGGGAATACTCAAGGAAAACATTTTTTACAAAAACAATATGAGGGGTGCAATAATATATGCCTCAGATTTATTTCCTTACATTAAGTTAAAGTGCATAAGTCTGAAATGTGAAGGTAAAATATAGGTGGTTTTTTTTTTACTTTTAATTGAATTAAATTGTAAAGATAAAGTGCATTTTACGAACAGTATTGCTTGTGTTGTACTTAAGGTATGTGTATAACAATCTGATTGCAATTTGGTATTATTCTAATTCTGAACATCCATGGAAGATTTTAAAACACTAGATAAGTGTGAGTGTGTTTGAATTTAAAGAACCAAAGTGGTGGATTTGTACAATCACAAGCTGTTTCATTTACTGACTGTCATTGTGAGATGCTCTAGATTTGATTTGAAAAAAAAAAAAAGGTCTGAGTCTATCTGCAAATCTCACATAATTTCAACTTTTAAAAAAATCAATTTTCAATAGAATTAGAATGTTGATCATTTGTCCACAATATGCATAAATGACCAACTGAATCTGTGCCCATACTCAGAAGAAGTTCATCGTATGAAAGAGAGTACATACATAAAGTTTACTCAAGCTTACTCACTTTATGCTATATTTTGAAATCAGTTTTATATCAAGAGTCACTTCCGCACTGCTTCATGGCGACTCAAGTTTGATTTGCACTAAAACTAGGAGAGATTACTGTGTTGTGGATGGGCTATATCAAACAAGGGACAAAACAAACAAAATGGTCAGACAAATTGGATAATGAACTTGCATGTACCTCTATAAAACACCCTTGCACTGCGGCCGTTATTTATATAAATTATAACGTAAATCAACTTTTCGACGTTGTTAAGATAGAGCAAATATCCTTGACAAGTATTTGCAATCTTGGCAAAGGATAAGCTACCACTTGAATCAGAGTTGTAGCCTTGCCAGTGAACCCAACATTGAGGAGCCAAGACCGTCCAAATGCATTGACGCTAGTACTATAGATATAATAATAGTAATAATAGATATCGACTAATTATTTACTTTCCCAATCTATTTTTGGATCCTTTCAGACATTAGAAAGCTGTGAATCTTCGCATTAAATTATGTGCATAACAGTGCTGCCTTGTGGGAATTCTTAGCCGCACAATTATTAAACCTGTAAGATGAGATTTGGATTTTACAAAATTAGTCAACTATTCACATTGCTCACTGGAGTTCAAAGTCAAAAAAAAAAAAAAAGCAGACCAGAGGTTGAATGCGGAAAAAATATCCATTGAACCAAGGCTTCCACGATAAAAGTAGGCCAATTTAGCAGTAGGGCCGAGCAATTTCGCATTCACCTTTCATTACAAATTTCAACTAAAGACCTCAAAATTGGTTTCTTTTTCAACGGAAAAACATGCCCATATTGTGAGAAAATTTAAGGATCAACATACCATAGATCTAAGATTAAAATCTGGAATTTGGCTATGTACACTGAGGGGTCCACATAATATACTCTACCTTTTTTTTTAATGTAAATCATTTCCCTTTTTAGTAAAATGCTCACCAGCCTGTTTGAGTCATAGTTATAATCCCCAAATACTTTAACTGTCAGCTGCAACACCTTAATTTATTTTGATGTACATGTAAATTTATCTGTAAATTATTATCTGATGTGTTAAAAAGAGTACTTTTTTTAGCTGCAAAAACTGATCAAGATAGAATAAAAACTTTTTTCTTTTAAATTACTTCCTTTCTGTGTAGTTCTGTGTATTTTGTATCATAAATGTACATGTATTAGGCAGTTCCTGTTTATTGGCGTCTGAATAGTTCGGGTGCAAAATATCATTGGGTGCTTTTCTCATAGGCCTAGTCATAGCAACATGCATTTTATATATCATACCCAGAAAGCAGTGGATGTATTTTGAAGAACAGAAATAATGCCTAAAGGAACGCCACTTTAAGTGAACCATAGTGTTACGACTTTTGATAGACTTGTGATTAAAACCAGCCTCAGGTACACTGTGAATGGTTTAAAAAAATGGGGATAATCATAGTAATTAGTATGAAAAGTAGGAAGAGGGTAACTATGGTCTACTTAGCACGTATCGGGCGTCTCTATCATAAGCTGCAGTAGAGTTATTCTGGAATTACCGGTATTCGATTGTTTCGAACCTTATTTACGACAATACATGTAGTTTTATTAGGACCACACAGCAGTTGTTTTCATGTTAAGCGCTTATGCTAATAATTATTAACATCTTGGCACCAAACAGCGAATATCTAAATTACAATGTACATGTGATGTATGCAGCTAAACATATTTTTTAAGTTATCACTAGTTTTAGCTACATTTTGAAATAATACATTTGGTATCAAAATGTAAAACATCCTGGCGCTTTGATTTCCTTGTATAAAATTAGAGCCGGTCATACTGGATTTAGGTTACTTTTAGAAAAGGCAGTATCGATATGTCATGTTGCGTTAGTTTTCATATTCTGCGAAAGATAAGCTTTGTAATCGCTTTCTTAAAACTGCTTTAAAAAAAATCGAGTATGCCAATGCAGCTGGCATTTTCTTTTTATTCTTCTGACTAAACTAGCCTGCTGCTAGATTAAAATGCAAGATCTATGCTCATTCAAGATCTGAAAGTGAATGCTTTTGAAGTTGTTCTTGAGAAAGGTAAATGTACATCTGATTTAGAGTTAGATCAAATATTTAATATAATTTACGCTGGTCATGATTTGCATGAAACGCAAACCTAGAATCGGATCTAATCTAGATCTAGATCTAGATCTCCATTTACTAAAGAAGTGAGCGATTTTAGCTAGGTTAACCTTGTTATCAAAGGAATAGAGTAGCAAATTCAACTTCGGAAGCTAGATTTAATGAATCAACCCTATAACTTGTGTTTGGGACGAAAGTAGAATGAGCTTCGAATTTGTTTGCAGCACACAGTAGGCCTATCTCTAAATCACATCACAAAATTCGAATGTAATGTGGGTCTAGTAACAGATCTAATAGTTAAAAATTCACCTAAAAATTTCTCTAATTTGTCGCTCTAGATTTTGGTTCGATTTCCAATTCCATGTAGATAGGCTATAGTTCTAGACTAGGGCTCTCTTGTAAACAGACTTTACCGTAGGCCTATATATTGGTAAAGGATAAGGATTGTTTACATCACAGCCATCGATTCCAATACTGATGTTCACTTATCTAATTCTTATTCATTAAGGATAGATCTAATCCCTTATTCAATTGAAAATCTAATCCAGGTCCAGATGCAACTGCATGAGAAATTATAAGAAGCGAAGAACTAAAACAAAAATTATGATAAAATATTAAAAACGCTTATCCAATCACTAAACTACACAATTTTATTGGAGGTTGCGATGTTTACAACCAAACCTGTACCAAAAATAGTTAGGGAAGAACTTCCGAAAAGGTACGGTATGAGCTGAGAACACTCTATTCAAATTAAAAGGCCAATATTTGCCATATAGAACTTATTAATGCCTCAAGTAAAGGTAAATCATTTTCAACAATGAATTATCAATAAACAAAGTACAACATCATCGTTCCTATCTCATGTACTAAACAAACATTCCTAATCAGAAATTCTACTACAGTAAGACTAAGAGTGCCAGATCTAGGGCTGAATCAACAATTATGAAATAACTTACACTTACAGTGTAAAATGTGATGCCGATGAAAATAAGATAAAAGGCAGAATTAATAAATTTTAATATAAACTAGTGTTTTCCTTATGTGGTTTCTTTAAGCACTAAAGTAGTAAGAGCAAATCAGCTTTTATATTATGTGAACATGTGCAAATAATTACTTTACAGAAATTGCAGCAGGAAAATTTAAAGATTTTTTTTCTAATTCAAGCATCTTTGTTCCTTGCTAAGTGGGGAATCTTTGTTCATTTACTTTTTTTTTGTTCAAGTTCTGTCAAATTCATGAGATCAGTTATTGTATTTCGTTCATTCTGATGGTCTGAAACCAAAATCTATATGTTCATTTATAAATATTATAATTAAAATGACTCTTAATCAGTGCATCACTACATGTATCATTGATAGATTAAGAACTGGTCATTGGTATTACTATTAGGTAGGTAAAATGTTTTTGGTATATAAATTTAAAACCCATTCCAATATTTCTCTGTAGTGTGTAAGATGTGATGTGAAGGCACCAAAAGTTTCGACTATCTTGTCACAAAATTTTATTCTCATTGATATCCTCTACAAGTTGAAAAATTCTCTTTCATTTACATGAAGATTTTACGTACAATTATGAAAGTTTCAAAATGATGTCTATGGGAACAGAACTTCCCATTTTATTAGCTGTCATTGGTACATACCAATTTCAATTGCCATTCCCTATTTTTATGATCCGACTTTCAAGTTTTTTTCATTGAGAGTCTGACAAGATTTTTTTTTCATTATTTTGTCTTTTTACCTCACTTTAATTTTCATGTCCTTTTCGCTCATTAAAGAAAGAAAAATTCCAATTAGGATTATTAGCAGCTCTTTTTGGAAGGCTCCCCTATATCTCGCATGGCGTGAAACATCATCAATATAAAAAGTTTTTAACGAATGACCTGAAATAATATCATCTTTAAAAGGGGTGCATGTTAAGCAACTTAAATTCATTGTAATAATAGTTACTCCCTAATACAGAAAGTTTTTTTGCGGGTTTTTATTTTTGTTGTTTTTTTTTATTCTCTTTCTATTTGAAACTTTATTTTTTAATAATTGATTCTAAATTTCGTTTATCTTTTATCCTTAAAACTTGATTATAGCGGGAATGGAGTATTAATCTTAAATTTGATGTGAATGACTTTTGCTTTAAAACAAAGAGTGTTAAATTTAGTCCCTCAGTGAGCAGTATAAAGGCTAGAATAATGTAACACTAACAGTACACATTCTAGTCTGTCAAAAGACATTTGGAAGAAGGTGTGTTTTTGTGTGGGACTAAATTTTTTCAGAAGGAAAAATGAAGAAGTTGAATGAAAGTAAATCAAAAGATAGCAGTAATACCTGTACAGTGTGAATTGAAGGTTCAGCAAGAAGGCGGTATAATGTGAGTGGTTTTTTGTTTCTTTGTTGTTGTTTGTTTAGTACATTTTGTTCTTATAAAATGGGTTGGAGGGATTAAACATTCGCTGATTATAAAACTTAACTTGCAAATTAAAAAAAAAAATCAGATAAATGCCATTTGAAAGCTACCCTAGTATTTTATTTTTAGCTCTAAAGAATCGTGTATTTATAAGGGACCAAATTCAGAAATGTCAGTTGCGTAAAAGCAAAAAAAAAATACATATACTTTACACATAAAATGATAAAAGCATGTTGAAAGGTTTCTCTAAAGACTATGTGTTATGTTGATAATTTTTGTTTGATTACCTTTTTAGGGCATAATAATTGAGGAAGACAAGACAATGGTTTTAATGATGCAAGTGATCAGGCACAATTTTTTTTTACTACAGTGTTTCACACCCTCCAGGCCCATATATTCAGTTCTCATCTCAAGAACTTTTTTTTTTTAAATTTATTTAGAGTTGAAATATTGACATCATATTGGCCTGATTATTCCAATCTGTGGTTGTAATTAGTGTTACAAAATTGATCTAGGGTGGTTAAGCTTAAAGGTAAAACAGAGTAACTGTACAGGAAATCTCTCTCTCTTGCTGTCTCTTTTTCTAGTTGTTTCTATTTAGCTTCAGGTTGTTAAAAGGCAGACTCAGCTTGTAGTTACTGAGAGATAGATGCTAAAGCAAATGGTTACTGGGGTTGCAAGTACTTAGACTAACTCTGAAACCTCCACAGCAAGTGATCAGAGTTTGAAATATGATCTAAATGTTAATAAGCAATAAATAGCCATTTACTGAGTCAGTTCTCAAGTTTTTCTCTTATCATATAAAACTTGTTTCTGTACATGGTAGACCCCATTGTTAAACATTGCATTGGTATCACATAAAATAAGACAGAAAGTTTGATCTCTTGGTATCTTCCCACTGCACTGGTCATAACTCATAGTACTATGTAGGTAGACCTATTTTTTCTCATTGTGTAATTTTAGGTGCAAATATCATCATACATTTTATAAGTTACTAATTCTATTAATGATGTGTAAGCTGGCCTTGTGTTGGGCCATCTAAAGTTTCTCCATCTTGAGACATAGTCAGTTATTCATTGATTCATGCTTGGTATTATTAATTGTCAAGCAAAGCTTATTTTGGAATGTTTTTTTTTCTCTCAGGTTAACAGCAGTAAAGCACTAATTAGAAAATCAAGCTAGACTTGCCTTTTTTCCTGATCATATTGTCTCACAGATTCATTTAAAAAAGAGTCCCATTGGGATTATTCCAATTCCAAAAGACTACAAATTTATTTTGAATTTTTTTTTTATAGGGGAAGCGCAATATCTGATGGAGTGCCCACATTTAGAAGAAAGTGCAAGAATAGCGTTTGACCTGTCAAATTTGAATGGTGATGCAAGTGGTGTGCCCCCTCAGTTTCGATGCTCAGGTAAAGTTATAACACATATCACATTCGTGATTTGAAATAGTTAAAAATCATTGGTTGAAGACTGATCTTTTGTCTCTAATTTCAAAGCTTGTCCTACAACAGAATAGTGCTGGGGCTATCGGCACGGTATCCTACCCTCAGCACACAGCAACACTGATGGTTCATAGGATAGATGCACGGTATGCATTACTGGGCCGTGCCAAGCTGTGGAATCCGTGCAAGCTTTTCATCGGCACATGCATACTGTCAACTTCGAACCGATTCTATCAATCTATGAGTAAAAATAACATCGTGCAAGGCATGCAGACAAGTAGGCATCAGTTTTATGTTTATGATAGACCTTTCCGCCAGACATCACTCAGCACGACTCTCTGTCACAAGGAAAATTTATGGGGCTGAGGAGAGAGTGGGCTGGGGAGATAGAGAGAAAGGGGGTAGGATGCAGTAATGGAATGTTAATAAAAAAGATTGACAAGAAAATTGACTCTCCTCACAGTCCTAGACCACAAGGTTTGTTTTAGGCCCATATTGTCAATCAATACACACTGTGCTGGTAGAAGGTTGTGTGTGATACTGTAGGCAGTGGAAGGCGGCACGTGGATATGTCTGTATATGTGTGTTTACAGGGGTGCCGGGGAGTGTTATGGGTGTGCGCTTTCAGTGGCTACTTGATGTGACTCAGAGCCATTGCTAGCATTCAGTGTCAGGTCACTAGATTTAACTTTGGTCCCTTGGATCGGAGCAACACACTCCCAATGGATCAGGGAGTGCTGTGCCTGTGGTACCCTGAGCCACAGGACTCGATACACAACTACAGAGCATCATTTTTTTTTTTGCAGCCATTTTGAGCTGTAAAAACACTTTTATCATTGTAGATCTATAATAATTATGTAAATCAAACTAAGAAATAATTTTAAACTTTTTTTTCATTCAACGTATATAGAGATGAACCGGCGCTTAACTACTATCATTACCTACTATTAAAAAATACTTCAATTCTCAATTATAATCACCATTAACAGTTTTGAGATTTGTTCTAACTCAGTCCTTTATCAATTTTTTAAATTTTCCTTTCAGCTTGCCACACCTTAGAGAGTCCATGGATATGCTTAACTTGCGGTGAAATTAATTGTGGGAGGTAAACATGATTGTCATTTGTTCTGTTCTGAAGGTCTCTTAATCTTATAAATACACTGTATTAATGTTATTGAATGATCGCCATTCAACATTCTTTTTAGATGCTGTCAGCTCTTGTAGGTCTAACTGTTCAACAGTTTGTATCAAAGAAAAAATGGGATTTGTGTCGAATTTTTTTTTAATGAGAGTTCTTTATTTTCGGCTCCTTGGTTATAAAATTCAATATCGATTTCACCATCAGCATAATCATATTTGTAACATCACAGCTTTTTGCAGTTATTATTAATTGGGCTCAAATTCAAGTAAATAGACGATCTAATTCTTAGAGAATTTTTTTTCACTCTTCGCTTGGAAATTCGATTGGAATTGAGCCTCATATATCTGACAGTCCATGTCAGAGATCAAAGCAGAAATCGCAGCAAAACTTGGACTAAGTTGATTTCTTGGCTCAATTAAAGTCTTTCATAAAAAGCCAGATGGCACATAGAAAAAGATATGCTATACATTACTCGTCATATCACCAGCCACTCACTACACTGGATCAATTTCTGTGCTTCTCCACTTCCAGGGTGGAAGGAGAAATTAAAGTCACATGTCGCTTGTTCAGTGATAAAAATTTATATTCCCTACGACTTTGTTACTGATTAAAAAGAAACATCTGTGTGTGATATTAGCGACATGGTGGACAACAAAACAATTTTTCTATTGAAGTTGCATAGAAGGCTTAATTGAAGAAGCAAAAAAGACCCCTAATGTTTGTACGGTCGATTTTTGCTTTACGTAAAATTTACCATTTATTGTAATGTGTAAAAAAAATAGACAGCAATTCGAATTTTATAAATAAGAGTGATACAAATAGGATAATGATTAAAAAGAAACAACCAGGTAATTAATGTCTTCTTACCATCAATAGGCAGATTGATCTGTGAAGCTATATTGACCATGCTCTCTACAGGGAAGTATAACCTGTATGTTTTGGATCTTTTGCTTTATAAATGAAAGGGCATCCTTTGACAAGATAAATCAATATTGTTTTAATATCAGATTCTTTTCCTTCAAATTGTTGCGATAATTCTTTGGTGGTTGAAAAATAAAAGGCGTTGAAACTGAAAACAGACAGGATCAAATTATGGTAACAGTTGTGAATGGAGGAACAAAATTAATGAATGAGTGCGTAAAATTATCAGCAACTTGAAAGAAGGGTCTAGCAATGCTTGAATGACGTCTTATAATCTTGTTTGCAGGGTCAGCAAAGATTGAGGAAGTAACTCTTTTTGGTATGACTGATTTTTTTGGCTGCTTGTGCCAATCGCTGTAAGGCGTGTGGAATATGTTCTTCTTATAGTTGTATGGAACTTTAATAGTATGTTCATTAGCAGAGAGTGACATTATGATTCTAGCAAAGTGCAAATGACTCTCTGTAACAGATTTTTTATCCTTCCTTAAAAGCTTTTATTGAAAGGGAGAGAAAAGAAAGAGTTCAGTGTGCATGCGTGTGTGTATGATCATGCATGAAAGATGCATTTTGTTTGGGTAGATTTAAAAACTGTTTTGTAGTCTGGGTGAAAATTCTCGCAATTACTTAATGGGTTGCTTTTAAGTCTGCATTCCAATATTTTGAAAGAAGCTTAAATGAGAAAAATGAAAAAAAAAAAAAAAAAGGATTTCAATTACTCTCTATATTCTAAAAGTTCTGTCTATTGTGATCTCATTACAATATCTTCAATTGTATTGATTGTGCGATTACAATGTTTTTATCTCGCCTTTCAGTTGAAAATATTTTGATTTATTTCAACGGAAGTTTGATACTAAACATAAAATGCTGCCAGGCAGATTTTTATATATTGTTCTAGTATCAGAGTTACCTTTATTTTTTGTACTTTCATCTTTTTTTTAGTCTTTTGCAAAAATTGAAATAAAAGTGCAATTTTGTTCAACTGCACCTCTCTCTTATATTTGCAGGTACGTTAAAGGCCATGCCAAAGAACATCATGAAAGGCATGAGGAGTTACATGCTGTTTGCATGAATTGTCATAATCTTATGGCATTCTGGTTTGTTTTCAGCATTTTTATGTATAACAGTATTATACTGATTGATGTGTTACTTGATACTTATTTCCTTACATTTTATAATACATTTAATCATTTTTTACATTTCATGAATATTTTCAATGAAGTTAAAGATCTTGTAGAGCTTTCTTTTTATTATCATTTTTTTTAAAGGTTTTTTGATGGGAAAGTTTAAAGTGTTACAACTTTTTCTGGCATATGTATTGAGATGTAAAAGTTTATGAATCATGTGCTTTCTTATGAAATATGTTTTTTTTTTTTTTTTGTGATGCTACTGATATTGGATAAATTGTATACAGTATGTCTGTCTTTCATTTTCCATACTCACCGGATTTTTTTGTTTTATTAAAAGAATGCAGGAAATTTATTAAAAAAAAAAAGAGTAATATAAATATAAATAAATTTTACGGCACTTCATGTCAGAGAGTGGTATGTGATTAAATGGATTAAATTGGAAATTTGAACATTTGATATAATTTTGGTTGCTCAACTTAGCTTACTAAATGACTGGATCTCAGTATAATTATGACAATTTTTTTTCCTTTGCAGTTACAAATGTGACGAATTTGTTATCAATGATACAAATTTTGGACACCTTGAAAAGCTCCGCAAACAATATCAATCATTAGCAAAAGCAGCTCAGCCGCCAGAGTCATCTGAAAGGTAGATTTGGAAAATTCTGCTGAAATCCTATGCACACATTACATGTAAAACTAAGTTTTTTTTCCTTGGTACAACTTGTAGTTGTAGGAGTGAAAAGCAAATGTGATTGGGATAAATACCAGGAAGATATAGTAGCAAAAAACAACCAAGCCCCATTGTAAAGTTGATTAGAGGTTGAGACTGAAAGGTCAACAAAAGAGCTCATATATGGGGAGTGTCACTGATTTTAAATGAAGGGTGGAAATTGTTTCAAGCTTAATTTAGAAAATCACATGGTTTCACATGGTTTCACATGGTTGGAATAAAGAGTTAAAACAAATGAAAGTGAATGAGAGAATATAATTTATCTTTTCAGTTGGAAGATGAGTTTAGTTTGCAAATGTTGAAGTATTTTAAGTATTTTTACCTTGTGATTGAAAAAAAATTGGATTTTTTCTCTTTCAGTGTACAAAACCAGAACGAACCGAGAGAAAAAATTCACCGAAGACCTTCTGTAGATTCATCGGAAAATGACAGAAAACACAAAAGGAGGAAGAAGGTGATGAATTGATGGAAAATTATTTTACAAAGATGTAATATTTTTAGCTCTATGTTAACCCTGTACACGAGTAAAGGGTATTTACAGCAAAGACTGATTGTAACGTTTTGGTAAGGTTTTGGCTATTTAAACATGAAAATTGTTATAAACCAACTGAATTTTTTTTTAAAGTTTTGCACTTTATAGATGGTCAAAACTTTTTGCCCATTCTTGATAAGTCACCTTTTGTTTCCATGTATAGGACACATATACTCAGAGGAGGCCAAGAACATCAGGCTTAAGAAATCTTGGGAACACTTGTTTTATGAATGCGGTTTTACAGTCATTAAGGTATTTGAAGCTGTGATAAAAGAGGTTTTTTTTTTTTTTTTTTTTTGTGGGGGGGAAAGGGGGTGGGGGTGCATCTGTAATTTTTTTTTTTATAGAATTTAAATGATTATTGTTATATAGAACCATGTTTAGGTGAAAATTAACTTTTATTATCTAAAACAAGAAACATGTTTACTGCCAGTGTCTAACAAGAAACAGATGTTTACTGTCAGTGTCTCAGTCTTTGTAACACAAGGCAAAAATCTGTCATCTATGATACAGACAAAATAATATGAAAGTGCTGCCTTTTCCCAAACCAAGCTTTTAGTAAAACTTAAGTCATGATTACGTTAGGAATCGCTTCATCTAAATTCATTGGCTAAAAGTATATTCTTTTTGTGGTATGGTAGATATTAATTTTTACTGGCCAATACTCATTGACTCTTAAAAATGAAAAAATAAATTATAAACAATCTTTAGTCATATTATCACTCACAACTGCTCTCCCCCCAAAAAAAAGGTGATTATTTACATTTTCTTCTTCCAGCATTATATTTGTTTGGTTTTAATCTCTACCGATAAATATAAATTTTATTTTCATTATGCATTCAACATATTGTTCTCCCAGCCCCAAGTCTGTTAGAAGGTGTACTTGTACACACATACGCATACACACCCTCTCTCTCTCTCTGTCTTGCGTGCGCGCCCTGTATATGTGTGTGTGAGCATCCATTTATCTTTTCTTTTTATTTATATGTTTTAAATTACTTTAGAGGCAAACAAAATTCCTATTCAACTTTAAATGTGTGTCTCTTCTGTTTCAAGTTATACTCATACTACAGTAAGAATTAAAGATGATCAATTTTCCTGAATTTTTCAGTATTATAACTAAAATTTTACCATGCCAATAAATGTCTTAATATATATGTGTGTTGCTGTTTTTTTCATGTTAGTAATATACAAGAGTTTTGTGGATACATCAAGCAGTTACCTTCCCTAGAAGAAAAAATACTCAAGGCAAAGAAAATACATATTTCAAGGAAGACGAGAGACTCTGGAGAGGATGTGTAAGTTCTAATGGCCATGCCCTTTCCTGTCATACATTGAATCCTTTTCTTATAATGAGTTCTTACATGTGAAATGCAAGGATCTGATTTGTTTCAACTAGTGGAATACTTTGGTATAGGGAAGATTTTTTTAGAATAAATCCTGTTTTTAAAAGAAGTGATTAACCTTTAAGGTCATCACTTGGTTGTGTTACAGACAAGCGTCACCAATTTTTTTTTTCAGCCCTAAGATCAGACTATCGTAATTAATAGTGGAAAAACAATCTCAACCAAGACTTTTGCTTATCTACAAGATGATAAGCTGTATAATTTTTTTCCCAAGAAAAATGTATTACGAATAGGAACTGAACTTAATAGGGAAATTAAAGATATGTACGTCATTTTTTTTTATATAATATTCTTCATCCCTCAACTCAAAATATAGACTCTTAGTGGAGGAACTGAGAAAAACGTTGGTTGCATTATGGCAGGGATCGAAGGGAGCTATATCACCTGAATCCTTGTTTACAGTCATCTGGAAAGTTGTGCCAAGATTCAGGTATTTTTTTCTTAGACAAGATTGTTAGTTAATTAAATTTTACACTAAAATACTATATTGTAATCATGAATTTTTACATTGGAAAGGTTGAATGAACCTGATTCAAATATATGATCAGTTAAAGTTATTCAAAAAAGGTCACTACTCCATGTGTATATCTGATGGCAAAGGCCAATGTTTGCAGAAGTTCACTATTCATTCCTCAGTGCAGCCAAGAATATCTCACATCTTGGCCTGGAAGATTCTTGAATGCATGAATGTACTGTTTCAGTTTTAAATTTTATTCTTTACTTATTAAATCACTATCCCATCAATCAATCAAATGCCCTGCTCTTTAGCAAAAGCGATCATGACCTTCCACACATCTGAATTCCTCTTCATTATTAGTGTATCTGTCACTCGTCCTACCTCTACACCTTCCACACATCTGAATTCCTCCTCATTATTAGTGTATCTGTCACTCGTCCTACCTCTAGCCACTTTGTTCGTACACCCAACATCTTTTCTTGCTTTTTTCCTTAGATCATTCCATATGTTACAAGATGTTCCAATTTCTCTCTTGAAAAAGGTTGCTTGGCATTTACATATTCTATTTATGAGTGATCTTGTTGTGTCAGCTTTTCATAACACTGTTTCATTTGATTTCTTTGTTGTCCATGAGATTTGTATCATTCTCATAGGAACCTCATTTCTGTTGCCTCTAGTTTCTTTGGCAGCTCTTTTAAAATCATCTAGGCTTCGCATTCATTCATTCATCAGGATGGGTTCAATTTAGCACTCCAGGGCTCCTCTTCTTGCGTTGATGGAGATTGATTTATTTATTTATTAATCTATCCCATAAGCTCTCTAAATTTGTTCACTCATTTTTGTCATATATGAAATTTTTTTCATTTTTTTTGTCATGAGACTATTTTTGTGAAATCTGATAACCCAGTGAAATAAATTTTTATGAGAAATAGTTACAATTTCTTTTGCTCATGAAAAAAAGGTTTAAAAGATTTTAGTTCACATTTTGCACGTTCAAATATTGGTGAGCTGATGAAAGAAAATTATCAAAGCATTTAATTTTTTTTTTTTTTGATAGACATATTTTATTCTCATTCTATATTTCAGGGGCTACCAGCAGCAAGATGCCCATGAATTTATGCGCTACCTTTTAGACAGACTTCATGTAGAGTTGCTAGAGCTGCTTCCATACCCTAACAACAACTCTCCTTACATTGGACCCAAAGGCAAAAGCACAATTGTCACAGCCATTTTTGGCGGACTATTGCAAAGTGAAGTCAATTGTTTAATATGTGGCACTGAGTCTAAAAAGCATGATCCTTTTCTTGGTGAGTGAATCTTGGACACAGGCTTTTTGTTAGGCATCTAGCTGGCCCTTTTAATTTTTTGTTTTGTTTTTGTTACATATTGGTGATTGCTCAGAGCACTGTCAGTCAGATGTAATTGGCTTCTGTAGTGAGATAGTGATGTTAACAAACAATTTCTTTTGTGTTTTAGTTTATTGTCCTTCCTGCGGAAAAATTTGTTTTAGGCATTTTTTTTCCAAAATGTTATCAGACTTCAAAGACTGTTTTGCTCTTTTGTGTTATATATTGACTGTTTGGTACTGATTGAAAGCCAATTTTATTGTTTACATTCAAAATTGTATTAATGTTTAAATGATCTGATAAAAAATTTTGACCCACAGTTAGAAACTTTCTGTTGTGCTTTTATTTCAATCTAAACCCAAATGGCATGATCAGAGTAATGGCTAAGAGTGAAATGACTTCTTAGCAGTGTCCTTCACAGAATCATTTTCATTGCCACTGGATGAAAATTAAATGAATGTAGTAGAAGTGGACTGTCAATATGCAAACAGAAATGGTTTGCAGCAATGTTGTCTGCTTTTTTACTTCTCTCAGGCACATTTGAACTATCTTTATCTTTTATCATTTTAGATCTCTCACTGGACATCCCTGCTCAGTTTTCAACCAGATTGACCAAACCCAAAGAAGGGGAGCCAGTTTGCACATTATCAGGTTGGTCATAAAAAACAGTAATGATCATAAATATATTACTATTTACATACTGCGGAATGATTGGGTCTGTCAGTGACCAATTACAAATGACGGTAATGTTGAATTTTGGATCCTTGAATTATTTATAAATTGTTATTTGCCTATTTTACCATAAGTGCAACTGGTGTTTAATGATAGGTTATTTCTGACAACTTAATCCATCTGCAATGTTTATATTACTATTAATTCCATTTTGTGTTAAAATTGCATCCTAATGGAAAAAATTTAACCAGTAAGGTATTCCCTCCTTTTGATATGATTGCAGACTGCCTGGCCAGTTTCACAGATGTGGAGGAGCTTGAGGAAACAGAATTATACATGTGCAACAATTGCAAGCAAAGGCAACGGTCCACCAAAAAGTTCTGGATCAGACGTTTGCCAAATGTAAGTCAAATATATTTACTCAAGTAATTTGAGAAAGAAAAAAATGTTTTTGAGAATGTTACCATAGGCTTTGATTTTTAAATGAAACAAAGATTAGGCAATATATCCAAGAGAATCTGTTGCCTTTTCTGTGACATGATACTGTTTTTACTCACAAGAACATTTGTACTATATTTTAAAGAGAGATGTGCTTTGGCAAAATATAGGGTGACTCACTTTCCCAATGCAATACCAAGAATTTCATGAGCATTCATTGTATGCAATCAGCTTAAGATGGTGGCATGCTGTCAATCAAGTGGCAAATTTCTTTTCAAAAAATTTTTTTCATCTTCAAATAAAAATTAGTTTCTTGCAATTGTAGTAATTTCTCTTGATATTAATAATCTGCTACGATTTTTCAACTTTTTTTATTTTAGGTTCTTTGTCTTCACCTCAAGAGATTTCGTTGGAGCATGTTTTGTAGGTTAAAAGTAGAAACCTTTGTAGAGTTTCCAATCCAGGGTCTGGACATGAACACATTTGTACTTAATAATTTGGTAAGTTTTTTTATTATCAAGTTTTCCATCCAACAAGTTCATCTAGTAGACCTCTGTTAACTTTTGCTTATATTTTGAAGTATTCATTTGACTCTCCTGCATAAAGCGGTCTTGCGATGAATTGAAAAGCTCACAGGTAATGGTCTTATTCCTTTGTCTGGGCCTACACTAAAAAGAATAAAGAAAAGAAAATGGAAAAGAATATTCATTTTTGTCAGATATAATTTCTTTTGGCTGCATTTTTTTTTTTTTAATTGCAAGAATGTTTGAGTTGAAAATAAATAGTAGAAAATGGGGAAAAGATTTTTTAGGATCAAATTTGTTTGCATGTTTTTCTTTTTCTTTTTCTCATTCTGTTCAGTTTTTTTTTAAATCTAGAAGAATGTTCTGATAAGCAATAATTCATATTTTTTTTGTCTTTTAGCATGAGACAAGAGGCAGTTTCTGTGGGAGCAATCTATATGACTTGGCTGCAGTAATTGTGCACCATGGATCTGGGTATTACACTTATTCAGTCTTCTTAATTATTTCTTTCCCTTTTTCTTCTTTCTCCTAATCCTCCTTCCAGCCTATTATTTCTGCATCTCTGTTTTATACCCTAATCATTATCTGTTTCATTGTCAGTGTACTCGTACAAAACAAATTTTAGATTAATCAAATACTTTAATTGATCCAGGCATAATTTATGACACATTTCATTTCTCGAAATTCAAACTTTAAATTCAAAACTATTTTATTTAAATTGGACTTCATTGTAGATAATAATATTAATAATAATAATAATAATAATGTAAATTATAAAGTGCTTTCAAGGCCCCTAGCACATTAGATTAAGATTATTCACTCGAAGTTCTTCTAGAGCATTAATCAATTTTGGTTGAAATTAGGAGCCATTGTAAATTACAAAGCATGGGACAAGAAGTATTTATTGTTATTTTTCCTTATGTCCAAAGTGGTTGGTGTTTTGAATTTAATGAAGCTTTTGTACCCTTTCCTTTGAAATACCTTATAGTAGTAAAATCTAATGGTCAGTTGGAAAATGTCAAAAAGGTTACAAATTTTATTGACTCTGTAGTAAAAAGATATCACTTGGACTCTTTTGGTCTCTGAAAAATTCATAATTCAGTTCCATACATAGGTTGTTTACATGTTGAGTCCATTCAGATGAGAGTCTGTTATCTTAGAGGACCTTAGGGTTCTTCACTTTGGCTTAATGGCTAGTGCGCATAGGATCAATAAATCAGCTGTAAAATCTTTTTTGTAACACAAATTTTTCATGAAACTTTCATTTGTGCAAATGAGATTAGATTATGAAAATAATTATGATCGTTTTAATGGTTGCTTTTTTTTTAATACACAAATTCTATCATCTATTTGAGGTTTGAACTACATTTTCCAAAGGCATAGTGTGTATAACAGAATACTGAATTTAAGATTGAGCTTCTTGTGTCACTGAACATGTTAGTAGTACTGCTTTGATTTCTTAAATGTTTAATGGTGGATATACGCATACAAGAAAAGATTTTTAACATTTAAAAACTAATCTTTTGATACTATATATGCTGGAAAGGGGCAGTGGTAAGGGTTGTTTTAAAGGCTGCAGGGGTGTCTAAAAATGAAAAATTAAAAAAGATTTAGCAAAGTGAGTACAGTGGATTCCATATCCCTTCATAAAGTATCCTTATAGCAAGGGTTGTTGTTATTCCAGCAAAAGGGAATAAAGAAGAATTAATTGTGATGAACGCGAGACAAACATTGGCAATGACTAATCATTTTCACTATCATTATCTGTGTATTCGATTTCTTCTGTTTCTTTACTGCTTTAGGGTTGATGGTAATGCGCTTTCTCTTGTTAGTTGCACTTGTTGACATGGTTGCGATGACACATGTAATTGAAAATAGAGGGTTACAGTACAGTCTTAAAACAATTAATTAACAATGAAAGCTAAGACTGTAGAGCAATGAAGATCTATAGAACTTAGAAGTCTAGGTTTTGCCTGGATCAAAGATTGAGACCAGAGTAACATGGGTAGAGAAGAAAGTAAGGTAGTTTAGAACTGGACTGACTTTTGAAATCAAAACCTGTGACCTTATAGCCTTATTATATAAAAATCTCTTAGTCTTATCTTACGTGTGTATCTTATGTTTGGAAGGTATGGGGAGGACTCGCGGGGGATAATACACAAAAATCCACGCTCCGTTTGCTTGTTCATAGGCCTAGAAGTCTTCCTTCCCTCCCCACCCTCGCAGTTTTTTCTCTCCTCCATGGGGCTAGATGTGCAGGAGTGGTTGTGATTGGATCCAATCTTTCATAACCCGCTTGATGGCCCATCCTCGTCCCAAGACAGTGTTCGAAAATTTCCCCACCCCTCCTCTCGGTCAGACTGATTTGGTTTGTGAACATTTTTTCTGTGAGTGAGATGCACTGAATGTAGATCTTGCGTGCCATGCACAGCTCGCTGGACCACATGCTGTGTTATACCAGAGAGTGTATAATTGTACATGTGATATTGATACTAGGCCTAGACTACACTTAACGTGAGGGGACTGTGGGAGAAACGGCACGTAAGCCTGCAGCAAGAAAAAATGCCCGAGATCTTTTTCCCATAAAAAATTTTGGTGCTTCCTTACTTTGGTACCCTCCGATCTAGTTGTCATTATTACAGAAATAAATTGAATTACTTGAACAAAGCAAAAAAACAGGGATTTCCAGATCTGTCAGTATAGCAGTGGTTGCCGCTATCCAAGGTGTAGCTAAATATGGGTTCCACTATACTGCCTAAGTTTACTGAAACTAATGCAATATTCTCCATGTGGTTTCAGTTTCATGTTACTTTACGTACAGTCTGTTGGATCAACTGTGGGATAAAAAATAGACCGGAAAGTAACAGAAATTTGAATAGTCACAATACAATTATAAATGCAAGGAAAGACAAAAAAAATTAAACCTAGTCTTTCATGTTACAACTCTAAGACTTCTTTTCTTCTAATACCTATTTGCAAGTCAATCATTAAATCCTCATGTAAGATGATGACAGGTAGCGTACATGACACAATAACAGCAGGCTAGATATAGCCAGCAGAATTGGTTAAATTACTATGTGCGTGCAATCATTTTCCTCCTCTCACAGTCTAGGAACAATTCAC
This sequence comes from Elysia crispata, assembly GCA_033675545.1. NCBI lineage: Eukaryota > Metazoa > Mollusca > Gastropoda > Plakobranchidae > Elysia > Elysia crispata. The sequence continues at coordinate 234,850 of JAWDGP010002524.1, forward strand.
ATCTGAGCTTTGCTATCTCTTCCCCCACCTCCTTTCTCCCTTATACCTGGTGGCTGCAGACTCTTTGACTGTCGAGTAGGTAAGCAAAACCTGCACTCAGGCAAATATTTGATAAAAATTAAATGACCTAGAACTTCCCAGATTCAAATTATTTTCAATTTGTCCCTAATATATACCGAAGGCTAAGGACTAAAGGAAAATGCTGCGTCTTTTAAATAGTTATATTTAAAATTGCTTATTAAGGTGTCAGCTATTTCATACATGGTTATTGCTATTTTTCAGTGCTGGCTCCGGTCACTATACAGCCTATGCCACTCATGAAGGTAAGTGTTGTTTAATGCTAGTATACTATGAAAACTAAAAGTGCAGTGTAGGATTTTTTTGTGTGTGTTTCATATACCCCTTGTTTTGAAGGAAATATATGGATAATAGTTTGAAGTTTAATTTGGACTATGAAAAAAGCTATTTATGAAACTGCAGGCGAAAGTCTTTAATAAGGAAAAACAGCTGAGGAGAAAAAAAAAGAAAAAGAGGAAATAGCAGACATTAAACGAAGAAAAAATGGATCACCTTTGATTATCCATCTTTAAAAGTGAAATATAAATCCATTTTAAAAAATATTATCTGCATCATTATATTTATCCTTTAGTCTCCAGTTTATAAGTATTTGATCAAGGAAGCACCTGAAGCCATAGTCATATCTCATATACTGGAAAAGTTTCTGCTAATAGTCCTCACTTTTCCCTCAGGTCAATGGTATCATTTTAACGACAGCACAGTTACAGCTTGTGATGTTGACACAGTGATGCGCTGTAAGGCCTACATTCTCTTCTTTGTGAGGAGGGAAATCAGATTACCAGACAGCCTCTGTGTGAGAGCACGTAGTAGCCTGAACGGACAGAAAAATCACATCTCAAATTCAGAGGACAAAAGCGGACCAAAAAGCACTGAAGTTTCATCTTCAACTTCTCAGCAAAAGTGAAGAAAGCAAAAATAAAATTTTTTTTTTGTTGTGTGTAGCTTATGGCTTATAGTTAAAAACTGAGGGTGGAATGATTTGTTTTGCATATCTGTGGCCCTATGCATAAACTTGATAACCACACTAAGACTAAACTGAAAAAAAATCAATCCAAAGTTATCTTTTCACAAGAAGAACATCTTTCCTTCAAATCATTCAAAACACATAAATGACGACATGGGTATATAAGCCAACTACCAAAGTTAACTGGATAACAGAAATTTTCATTTAATAAATTTTTAACAAAAAGTTTCGAAAACATGATTACAATTTTAATAATCTTCCAGTTCGCTGCATGAACCTAATAACTTACAAGTACAATATTGTGGGTTATCAGGTTCATGCACTCTACATTAATTAAGTTATGAAACCTATTTTACCAGTTACCAGGCTTGTAAAGCTACAGCAGAGCACAATGTAATAGACTTTGGGAATCAGAAAGCTCAGTCGGCAGGGCACCAGTGTTTTACATTGGATGGACGTGGTTCAAACCCAATTAATGGTGTGTGGCAAGATCAGGGTCAGTATGAGTTGACTGGTTAAGATAGAAGTCCTGACATCCCTGCTCTGCCTCTGGATTGAATGAAGCTTTGTGGTTGGGAGAGAAAGGCACAAGGCACAACTGGTCCTGAGGGCCATTTTGGTATTTCTTTTTTGAGCTGCTTTTTACCACAAACATCAAATTGGGCACCTTCAAAAATGTTGGAATCAAAGTGATTTTCTTTTCTCTTGGTTGCCATACCAATGCTGCCATTTTGGATTTTGCCCATAAAGATTGTTACATTTAAGATTCTATCTTGTCCTACATTTTTTAACTTGAAATTTTGCAAATATGTAGAAATACTCAATGTTTTTAAAATAATAGCAGGGATTTTCAAAGTTTGCATAACTAATTTTTTTACAATTTTTTTTATTATTCAGCATATCAATAGAGAACTATGGCTTTTTTTTCACATAACTTTGAATTTCTCAATAACTAAACAATTTATCATAAAACGCCTCTCTTATTTTATTCATCATAAACAATGCATGCGCAATGCAAAATTTCATGAAAATCAGTTCATAAGTTTTTAAGAAGATAGATTTTTCATGCAGAAAAAGTAAGTTTTGAGGAAATCGCATTTGAAAATAGAAGATATATAAAAATAATAAATGTTTACAAGATTTTACACAAAAGGGACTCTAAAACATTCCTCCCTTCTCAGCCTCTTTTTTAGTCTTGCCTTCTCTTTGGCAGTGGCAGTCATCTTCTTCCTCTTCTTGGCCTTCTCCTGCTCCTCCAGGGTGCTCTTCAAAGCCTAAAGCCTTTTCTTCAATCTGCCTTGTCCTAGTCTTTGGCCATGCTTCCCTTTGTGAAAGCCAAGCGATCTTTTCACTGTGGCAAGCCCAACTGGCCCAGTGTTGAACTCTGCTGCAGCTGATATCGGAACAAATTCCACTCTTTTGAGGTAATGGAAATTATTTTTGGAGCATCTTGACAGCACAGAATCGTGGAAACTTTCATTTGGATTCTGTGTGGTCCTGAGCTCGCTCTTTCTCAAATGTTCCAAACATGCCAGCCTCTCGTAGATTGGCTCCAAATATTGGTGCAGCAGACTGAAGTCCAGGTGGATGTAAACTCACTTCTCGTACCAAGTAGGATAGCGGTGCTCTCCCTTTAATCTCTTGAAGAATTGAAGAAGCACCACGAGTCTGGCCCAGGAGGGCAGAACTGGTGCTGAGGCAGATCATTTGATGAATGGTAGATACTTGCCAGGATGTTCCGTCTCATCTCTTTTACAGTCTTATCTTCTCTTATGGCTCGGCTGTAGTAGATTTGCAGCTTTCTGATGGTTTCTGCAGTGAGGCTGTCATGGCTTCGCCCTCCTAGGGTGACCCCTTTCTTGCTGCAACCTGAAAGAAGATTGCGAAGTGCTGCGCCGAGTCTTTTTTTCCCTGCATGGTTTATGCAGTCCTCCTTTTGAATTTAGTTTATACCTCCAGGGGTATATGGTTGCATCTGTAGGGGCCTCATGTGTGCTTTTGAGTCTCCATTGCTGACCATGATTGTGCAGCACAACTTGTATCGCTCAACAAATCGTCTGTAAAGCACTCTCGCTGCCTTCGCTTCTATTAGTCCCAACGTACCCTCAAAGTATTCACTGCTAGCATTGCAGCATGATGACCCTTAGTGTTTATATCCCTGAGCCAAACCAGGTCAGGCTAACCCATCACACGCACACTATACTATCTTTCATGAATGAAATAACCCTTACTGGTGAGATCAGGGAGACCCAGCAAATATTAATAGTTGACCTCCTATAGTGTGGGAGCGACCAATACCAAGAAATCTGGCACAAAGTCGTAGGAATAGTTTGAAAAAAAAAAATAGAAAGTTTTAAAAATTTTAGCTCAAAGTAGGCTGTTTTTGAAACACCCGTTTACTAAAACACCAATTTAGAAAGAAAAGCGATCTCAAAACACTTGTTGCTGAGTTGCTTTGTTCACAGAAATGGTTGAACTGGTTCTAGAGACTGAAAATGGGTAGTCAATTATCTGACTCAGAAACAATCATGTCAGGATCGTTAATGATTTCAGTTTAAAGTCCCTTTAGCTTTGCAGGGGCAATTACCCTTCTTCCACTGTAAAGGGGTTTCAGTAGAGGCCCTGATCTTGCAATGTTGACTTCCTGCCATGTTTCATTTATGTTGTGACTGTCAGCGAGAAAGTAACATCCAGGGTACTCTAGACAAACCTTTATCCATGTAACCTTTTGAATCTTACTTTTCAATCATCTACAGCAGTGTTTCTAGATGTAGATCAAGTTTAGGCGAGTTCTACGTTTAGCTCTACAACTGCCTAAGATCTAACAAGATCTAGACTTAAGCCTAGATCTTCATTAATGAGATGTTCATTAGGCTACCTTGTTTATAAATAAGCCTTCACTCATCATTAAAGGGGTGAAACAAAGCAAACAAGCTTCAGGCTTCTTCAATAGATATCTAGATCTAGATAGCCTATGAATCTAGATGTAAGCAGCCTGCTCTATCATGGTTTATTAGGGCAATTGTTGCTTCCAAAGACAGTTTTCAGGCACATTTTGCTCTTTGTTTACACGCAATGTTATATTAGAAAAGTGGCTTATTAGGTTCATGCATGGACTTATAGTTTCATTTGTCAGGTTGAAAAATTAGAGTAAGATAATTTGACCATTAAATGTCTTTGGAAGGACTTGCGTACGGATACGGTGCCTCTATTATACTAAAGAGGTCTTCGTTTAATGGGGACATATATAGATCTTATTAATGCCTCAAGTAAGGGTAAATCATTTTCTGACAATGAATTCCCAATAAAAAAGAAACTGCAGCATCATATATCCTATTTCATATCTCAATAAACTAAACCAACATACCCAATCGAAAGTCTTACCAACTCTTTGAATTGCTCCTGTTTAATTTTTGCAAATAAAAGATAATATGAGGATCCTATTTACCACTTTATCTTGTTTTTTAAAGAAATGTGGATTGTCAGGTTAATGCATGGGGCTACAGATAAATACTTTTTCCATAATGTGTTTCCTACTCCATAACAGTCAAGGATGTAGCACTTCATTAAACTTAAGCTATTACACAGCTTCTCCTATTGGATCTCTAAGTCTTAGAGCTTTCAGATCAGTCCTGTGCTCGGCTTAATTTTTTTAATAGATGATATTCTTTGATTGTCTCTGAGATTGCTTCATAAAGAAAAAACATTGGTTGAAGTAGTCTCATTATTTTCCCTTTTTTTTTTAACTTTGTTACAACAATTTTCATTAAAAAAAGAATAGGGTTGCAGGAAATTGTGAAAGATTAGCAATTCCATCTGTCAGGTGTAATGAGACTCGACACTTTGTGTAATGGTTTTAGAATAATTATATTAAGTAACTGTTCATAGTAAATGCAAAAAAAAAAAAAAAAATTAACACAAGGAAATGTTGCTTGGATTTAAGCATGAAAAGCATCAACATTCAAAACGTTTTAATTTAATTTGTCAATTAATTTGTAGTTTAGGGGAAACCAAGCCACATTACTTTTAACATAAGGTATGAAAGGTAATGAGGTATTTTCAACCATTTTAATCACTCATTTCCATAGCTCCCGCTGAAAGATATTATATTTTCCCTGATCAAGAAATAGAAATGGTTGTTTTTTACGATATATTATTATTATAAAAAATAGCATCATAAATGGTTTTCATTCAGTAAAGACGAAACAAAAATTTAAAAGAAAACTGTTTTATTTGACGTAACAATTATTTTTTTTTTTACTATTTCTTGGAAATTGCTAAATGAAATTATGAACATTTTGTCCTGGTTTATCTTTTTTTTTTTCTTCTTTTACTGCTAGATCTCAATCTAAAACGACTTAGAAAGGTTCCCCATCTTTTTTCCATCCATAAATCTACTGCCTGCTTTATCCTCAAGCTTCCAATTTCATCCCAGTTAATTAAAATCACCTTCTTCCTCCTTCAAGGACTAAACTAAAATCAACAAATACTGGTTTAGATCTAGATGTAGCCGTTTTTCAAACAACAACTGAAAGAACTGTTGCTTAGTTGCTAGGCATTATAGAAACATCCGAAGAAAAAAAAATAGAATATTAGAGTATCATGAATCATGAACACTTAGAAATATGTGCCTCTATATTTTAGCCCAATCTCCAGTATTTAACTCAATATGATATCAGGCGGATGATCGGATCAGGTATGTTATGGAGCTATAGATGTTTTATGATAAGTTTGTGTTTGCAGGTTGCACATTAACATACTTATGATGTGTAAAATAGGCAAAAGTATTTCCTTGTTTGTTTTCAATAGCAAAATGCATTCAAATTTTGAAATGTTGCAATTTATCTGCTGTGTATTATTTTATGAAACAAGGCCATGCAAATCCACTTTTTTAATTTTTAGGGTGAAAAGTACAGTTTACATAAAGTCACAATTAGTCAATAAAATCTTAAAGGCTTTGCTTTCTCAGTAGGTAGTCAAAGAATACTCAGTGTGTGCTGAGTTTATGGGACTTTCCTGACGCTTACCTGATATGCTGTATGTCGTACCATACCGATGACCCCCCAAAAAAGTTATAGTCAGTGTCTATATTACTTTATCTGTGTGCAAGCTTTTAAATAATATCATTTTGCAAAAATCTTTAAGTCACCATTTTTTTAGTTGCGAATGAAAAGCAGAAAAATTAACTCGATGAAATTCTGTTGTTGACTTATACTGCTAACTGTTGAAAGTAGATGTATTGCATGTGGTATGTGTATGTGTGATGATAATTTTTTTTTCTCATTCCTTTTTAGAGCATTCCCGCACAGTAATTGACATTGTCCAGTTATGTTTAACTTATTTTGAGCAGCAATCTATTACTAAATGTTCAAGCAAAGTAATCATCTATGTGTGGGTATAGATCTGATGAATGTCATGTACTATATTTATACCATTCATAATGCTTTCAAAATTCTAGAGTTTTATCAGTAAATATTCATTAATTTTTTTATTTCATCTTGAGTGATGGTAACTATGAATTTTCAAAAAACTTAAAGGATATCACATCTTCATTAGATTTTGAATTATGCAGATCTTTTTTTCCACTTGCAGAGCATTGAATTATCTGACAACTTACATTTACTGAGGAAATCTTAAAAACAGTTTCTCTTTCAACCTTTTCAGGTAGTAGATTTTATGAAGGAAGTGGAAACTTGTCACGTTAATATGAAATTTGAATCATTTGAGTTTGAAATTGGGAATTAAAGTGATGGAAAATTGACATTTTAATAAGATACACTTTTTATTTACAATCATCCAACTGTGGCTACTATGGAAATTATATAATATGAAATTTGCATCATGTGAAATCTGAAAAGTTGGTGTTTTTTTTTTTTAATTTACCTGAGTATAGTATTAATTGTAGAAAATACATACTGGGACAGGAAAATAGATTTGAATCATGCATATCTTGAACATATCAAAGTCTGAGCTATAATGACTTCTTTGTATATTAATAAATAAATGTACAAAGATACAGGTTTAAGAAATAATCCTATGTTTTTTTAGATTTGATTTTTTTTTTAATCACTGAATGTAATTGGGGATGAATGTGCAAAGATTTGAGAAATGACCTAATGTTTTTAGAGTTGATTATGTTGTATCAGTGAATGTGTGTAACCCTCAAATGAATAAGCCACGTGAAGGTGTAATCTTTTAACAGTATTGAAGTGATTCAAGGATGCTTACCTCCTATGTGTAGTAATTGTATACATGTCCTTATCTCAACTGACTTGTTATAGTTATGCTTGATAAGATTAAAAATTGTGTCCCCTCCTCTTTCTTTAACGTATCCATTGTGACTATGATATAACATGTTTAATGATTAAAATGTACTGTCACTTTGTTCTTTATTTATGTGCAATGCGAATGTCTTAGGCAATTAAAAAAGTAATTGTTTTTAGTAACATTGTTACGTTGTTCTTGCTTTGGTGTTGCTTTACTGTTGCATCATGGGGTGTCTAAGCACTTCTATTGTTATTGTATGAAGTGCTTATGATTCATTGATTGTAGGAAATAAACCTGAATTTTAAAATTGTGTTCTTTATTGTTGAATCTGCTGCTTTACAATATTAATACCTGGTATGAACCTTATAAATGGTATGCATTTTTTTTGTCTAAAATGCTTTGTGAACGCAAAATTTATGGCTTTAAAGATTAATATCATAACAAAGGACTGTTCATCAAGTCCCACATTCCAATTTTGGACCAGCTATTATTCATCTGGATTTTTTTAACCTGAACTGTATAATCAACTGTTAATATTTTGACAAAGCTGTTCTGATCAATCACACAAAGGTGCTAATACATAACCACAATTTCTCTTTCTTACAACCTAATGTCAATAGATTAAAGTTATTGTTTACTTTTTTTTTATTTAATGGTAAGGTATAACTGCTCAAGCTTTGTACTCTGCTTGAATGGAGAAATGACTTCTGGAGCTTCCTCTCGTTTTGATAGCTATTTACAAATTGAGCATTATGACATTAAAAAAATATAATTTCAAGTATAGATTTCAGTGGCGACTCAGGTTCAGTCTTCTTTTGCACAGCTAATTCATAACAGGCATTTGTCTAGGAAAGAGCCACATCCTTCTTCAGGCTAAGTTTGGTGGAGCACTGCAAATCCATTTTTATGAGTGAAAGGATTGCATGCTCTTACGTCCCATCTATCAGGCTTGCTCTTTTTTTTTTTTAATTATAGCTCATGCTGTTCATTTAGATAAAGGTCTGTTGCTGAACTTAAACTCAAAAATATGATATGGGTTTGGTTCAAAATTTATATTGAAAATGAGGGCACATACTATAATTATTACAACTCCATTACATTTTAATTTAGCTTTGACTGGGCATGCAATCAAAAGATAACAACTGCTGTTTGACTTTTTGAGTCGAAAACGTGGGAGTTTAACTCATACGTCCCATCTATCAGGCTTGCTCTTTTTTTTTTAAATTATAGCTCATGCTGTTCATTTAGATAAAGGTCTGTTGCTGAACTTAAACTCAAAAATATGATATGGGTTTGGTTCAAAATTTATATTGAAAATGAGGGCACATACTATAATTATTACAACTCCAATACATTTTAATTTAGCTTTGACTGGGCATGCAATCAAAAGATAACAACTGCTGTTTGACTTTTTGAGTCGAAAACGTGGGAGTTTAACTCATGCTTGAGGAAACTTAAAGGGCAAACTAGTTTTCACATTTCAGTACATCTTTTCCTTCTTTACATTTACACTTTTGCTCAGCTGCTTCCAACTTCATAGGAAAGAAGTAGACTTAAATAAAAAAAAAAAAAATGTTGCTGTATGGCTTAAGACAATAAACTGTCTATTCGCTTAAAAAATGTTATCAGCGACCCTTTACCGACTTAAGACTAAGAGGCATACTTTTTTAATCCTTTCTCGTACAAAGACGATTCTGAAAAAAAATGTTCAAAAATCAACTACAAAACAAAATAACGGCTTAGCCTTCTACACGTTTTTTTTTGTTTTTTTTTTTCATTATATTAGTAAGATGCATTGTAATCCAAATCAAGATGTTAAGAATGCAATTAGCCACATAAAAAAAAAAAAAAATTACAATCTTAGTAAATTGGGCTTTTAAATGAGATGGAGATTGCATATAGGATCAAAATTCAGTCTCAAATATTTTCTGAAGGTCTAGTATTAACAGCTGCACGTGTATTCTTATGAAAACATTTAAGTTACATACAAAACCACATAACTTTTTGCTGTAAGAATAAGATCCAAGCCTTTTAAAATTCAGGAAGTGCTCACCTCGTTTTACTTAGATGGAAAACTTACCCGCTTGATTTCTGAAAGAATAAGGACATACAATATTAGGATGAATGTTTTCTTTTTATATTTATTTTTACCCGCTTGATTTCTGAAAGAATAAGGACATACAATATTAGGATGAATGTTTTCTTTTTATATTTATTTTTACTATTGATTTGTGATTAGCTATTTGTTAATTAATTTGTTGGATCGTAAGACACATTACAAAAGCAGAAGAGATTAGATTCTTTGTACATTTTGAACCTAAGTGGGTGATTTGATTTGGGCTCGGCTGAGAGTTTATTTATCCTTTCTCACAGCCACAACCAGGTACAGGACAAATGATTTTGCCTGGAGAGAGCAATGATAGGGCCTAAACCAACAGAAAGAGAACTCAGCATATATTAGTACCGGTAATAAAGATTTTGTGTCCTTTTTGTACATGGTCAGCGTAGCTGATTGCAAGGAAGCGCTGGCAAAGATGTTACTGTGCTAATCAACGCAGGAGCCATTCGGCGGAAGACAAATGCCAAGAATAAACTGGAGCTGAACAAAACCCAACGAACCCTATAAGCAATCCGAGTGAAGTTCGGCCTTCTGGAGGTAAGATACAGAGGCAAAGCTGATACGAGGAGGGACAGCAGAAAAGACAGCTCTGAAAAGACTAACATGGCAGATACATCTAGTATCTGTTGTGTATGCCCTTTCTCCCTCTGATGCGGTCCAAAGATAGCACATGTAGTATTAAGTCACAAAATGATAAATACCTCTTCATTACAGCCTATTTCCAGCTGCAATATAAGCCTGTATGATGTTGTTTTTTGTGCTTGTAGTGGAATATTGTATGTATCTACCCCTCTCTTCGATTGACAATTTAGTAGAGATTTGATGGCATCTTTTATACATGTGCAGTACCGGTAGTAGTAGTAGTAGTAGTAGTAGTAGTAGTAGTAGTAGTAGTAGTAGTAGTAGTAGTAGTAGTAGTAGTAGTAGTCGTCGTCTTCGTCGTTGTCGTCGTCATCGTCGTCGTCGTCGTCGTCGAGGTAGTAGTAGTAGTAGTAGTAGTAGTAGTAGTAGTAGTAGTAGTAGTAGTAGTAGTAGTAGTAGTAGTAGTAGGTATTGTTATTAATATTGCAGGAGAAGCGGCAACAGCAACAGTAGTAGTAGTAGTAGTAGTAGTAGTAGTAGCAGCAGCAGCAATAATAGTTGTAGAAGTAATATTTTATTACGTAGTTGAAGAAGTAGGAGGGGAGCAACAGTAGTAAAGTTCTGTAACAGCAACAGTAGCAGAACTACGAACTACTACTACTACTACTACTAATTCTACCACACAGTGGTAGAATTAGTAGTAGTAGTAGCAGGTAGCAGCAGCAGCAGCAGCAGCAGCAGCAGCAGTAGTAGTAGTAGTAGTAGTAGTAGTAGTAGTAGTAGTAGTAGTAGTAGTAGAAGAAGAAGAAGAAGAAGAAGAAGAAGAAGAAGAAGAAGAAGAAGAAGAAGAAGAAGAAGAAGAAGAAGAAGAAGAAGAAGAAGGTTACCGCCCTGTACATACTTTTTAACTATCCACGCTATTCATCATCATCGTGATCATCATCATCATCATCATCATTATTATTATTATTATTATTACTACTACTACTACTACTACTACTATTATTATTATTATTATTATTATTATTATTATTACTACTACTACTACTACTACTACTACTACTACTACTACTACTACAACGGTATACGGATATCGTTATTCAATCTGACTCCTCTGTGCCCTTTGCTTCTACAAAATATCCTCATCTCAACCATGTGAAATAGTGAATAATTTACTGATTAGAAGCTCTTCAACTATTATAATAGTTAGCACCAGCTGATGAGGACACGTTAACCTTTTGTCCCCCCTCCCCTTCCCCCCACCCATCCCACAGTCTTTTTACGGAGTAAACAGGCCTACGTTTGCCTGCTTGTAAAAAAAAAGTATATATGTAAATTGGAAAGTAATTTTAATAATTTAAATCACTATTTTACATCATTTGACATAAGAAATGGACATTTAACAAATTAATCTGACCTGAAAATATAAAATAAAGAAACAAAAAATGAAAAAAAAAACTAAATTAAAGCACTAAAATCTAGCGCTACAATTATACACGGATTCAGTTGTGAAGCAGCCTGGCATAAAGGTCATCCTTGAAGAAAAATAGTGGGTCCTGATAATTCATGTATTTCGATTCAATGCATTTGTTTGGCACCATTGAAAGAAAAGTTAAAGGTTGTATTTACTAAAAAAATAATTCACTTCAGCCGTCAAGGTGCTGTAACAATAATTGATTTGGTAAAGAAAATCTAAATGATCATATTCAAATGATTGTAAGATCGAAAATAAATGAATTAAATCAATACTCAAATTTGTATATCAGTGGATGAGTGAAATAAACGCAAATAATCTCTTTACTCGATATTAACTTCCGCGCTATCGATATGTCCTCATTCGTTTTCTCCAGAGTTACCCTGATAGTTTCAAAACATTTGAGAGTTCTAAAACTTTCAGATCCAGCAAGTACCGCTGGTTTACAACCTTCTTTGGTACGTCACTGTAGTTTCAGGGAAAAACAAGTTGGAAAGCACATGTATTAGGAACCTGTAATCAAATTAATTTTATCTACTACAGGCTAATTTCTAAAGATTCTTTCATTATATGGATACTTGGATATAAAGGTTCGTTTGAAACTCTTTTTCTTTCATTGCTCGAACTTATTTTTAAGTGGAAAACTGATCGAAGAATTTGACAGGAAACACGTCCTAGACAGGCGGTCACCACACGTTGCTGTTGTAAACAAATGTGATTGATACCGATTAATCAGTTCTCGTTACATTTGGGTGTGCGTGTATACTTTTCGTTAGTTTATAAATAAATTTATATAGACCTATAGGCCTAATTATGAAAGTTCTCGTAGTTGTGATTCTCTGAATCTAATATCTAGAAATTTAGATCTAGATCTAGGCCCCTTGATGACTAGGTTTAGTTGTAAAAACTTAAAGAATGAACTTTGATCAGCCTCACTTAATAAACACAAGCAGACAGGTTATCAAAGAACCTGCTTTGTGCACCATGTTTGTTCTGAAAATTCTGAGTTTAATTATCCTGGATTGATTTATAACTAATATTGTAACGATAGGTCTAATTCAATAATTGACATCAGATGACGTGGTCAGATGGGCACTGTGTTAAGCTAATCTAGCCTACCTCTTTTTTATTTTGGTTCGGCTACAAGGATACTGAAAAGTAGAGAATTCAACTTCAAAAATATACTTTGGAAGAGCTAGCCTATATAGGGTTAAGACTGAGGTTAAAATTAACGATGCATCTTTTTTTTTTTTATGTTCAGACAATAAGTAGGCTACATGTCTCCATTTTGTCGTCAAAGAACTTACCTCATACTTTTATTTCTTGCTGTCCTCCTTTGAGTGGTTAGATTTACAAAAACTACATACATTTTTCCCAATACATGTAGATCTAGATCTAGTACTAGACTGACCATAGTGTCATTTATAATTTAAGTGGCTCCATAGTCCATTGCAGCTTGCTGTGACTCAGCAAAAATCTTATCTAGCCATATTCCTTTGTCATTTTGTCAGATAGATAAATTAAGGGTATTATTGCAGTTATTGGCACAACTCACTTAAAGCTTTAAAATTGTATTTTTCTTATTGAATTTGATATGCTGAACACGGATATGAAGGTTTTATTCGGCGCAATTAAATACTTTTCGAGATAGAAGAATTTTGTGTTGCTCTAAAACCCTATTAAACTGCAAGTTTCAAATTCGTCGAGAAATATTCAATTGTGAAGTCTAATGTGAGTTGGACCGATATCTGCAAATTTACGAAATTATGAACTGGTGAACTTTTGGTAGGAATTAGGCTTAAGTAATTAAAAATAGATGAATCTAGTTGCCTAGAAAGCTCATGTAATTAACTGCAAATTTTTTATTATTGGACTCTGAGAGTCCAGATTGGCTTATCTACCTTTTTTCTGCAATAATTAGCTCATTTAATAATTCTTTTGAAATTAAAACTTCGTCCTCGGTTGTCATATTTGTTTTGATTTATAAGTGCTTTTGGTTGCAAAATCTGCCCTGCTCTAGCTGATATAGAGTTGGTATTAAGGGCTCATCGAAGTGGGATCACCATTTACAAACTACAATCATAAATGCCACATTTCCTATCAATCAAAGGACACAGCACATAGCAGATGTTCTCTCTGTAAGCCAATGAAAAAATTTCAAAATGTTTTAAATTGATTTTAATTGCGGCCACTGTTCAACTACAAGTCTAATTATTTGATTTATATTGCACAGTGATACAACTCGTGCTGAAAACTAAACATCAATCGATTGGAGTCTCTTTTCTTCTGATTTTGATTTAAGACCATGACAGTACACAGACTTCTCTCGTTTATTTTGGTCAGTGTAGTGACAATCATCAAAAGATGATCATAGAATTCATCTGAATGTCAAACCATTTAAAATGATGAGTCATGAGACACCAGCAATTAAACTTGCAATTTGCGTGGGATCTAAATTGTAGGTTATAGTTAGAATTTAAAGACTTCTCATTTTTCGTTTGCGTAATCCTTTCAATCAATTCAGGGAGAGGGTTTGGATGTTGCAGCTTGGCAAAGTTTACATGTCATGTAAGATTTCAAACTTTAGCTAAAAGATAGATGATATTATAACAATGGCTCTGCCTTCTCTGAGTTAGCTTTGGTCTGAAGTTGAGATATAGGCCTATATACATAATTGAAACTAATGTCTTTAACCATGACCTGGTTGGCACATTTTTTGGGTTATTGTCTTGATTAAGATGGAAAGCTGTAATGGGTGGCATTATAAATTCAGCTTCCCCAGTATCTGTTCAGACCAATGTGATATGAAGATGTTAGAAAATGTCCTCTCAGAAGGGCTAGAAAGATTACATTGGATTTATAATTGAATTTTTTCTTTTGTAGGAATAGATGGTATTTGGCATTCACTTTTTCTGCTTCTAGAATTTTAATTTGTTCATTTGTAAAGTTAGAGATTTTTAGAAACAACAATGCATTGTATATTTTTTTTCAACCAAACTGGCCATTCATTTTATGGTAATTAGTCTTACTCTTTGCTAACAGAAAATATCTTCTGAGAAGTCTTATATTCAAGAGATATCTCTCCCTCCCTAAAAAAATGATTCCACTCTTGGCTGACTTTTCTACTCCCCTCCAGCTTGACTCTTCTTATTTCACCTCTACTTCTGCATCTCGTCTCCAACTGTTGTGAGTCTGCTTATTGAGTAGTGCTGGATGTTTGTCTCCGGAGAAAATGCCCAGTATTACTCCACTTTCTTCGAAATATTTGACTATATAATGACCCCAGCCTGTTGCCACAATTCTTCAGTAGGTCTTTTCTTTGGGCATCTGAAGCTTCATTGGAAGATTCACTGTTGTCCGCCATCGCTGCCATGTCCGCATCTACAGAGCAGCGTTGACTTTATTTTAGAGTTAAATATCATCAGTTTCATTGCTGATCTGATGTCTCATACTTCATTTGCCTTGCCGATCCCAACAGTGACACTAACGTCTTTGTCTTTGTCCCCTTGTCCAAGAAACGCATTGCTCAAAGAATCAGCCACCTCAACACGACCTCCACCTACTACAAATGGCGCATTAGGTTAATGTTCATCAGCTCAGGTTTTGTTTTGTTGATTTTAAGCTATATCATGGCTGACTTTTTTTCTAGGCTGATGTTTTTTTGTTCCTGCATCTGATTGTGGTTGTAAGAAAAGAGTGCTAAATCATCAAAGTCAAATCAAGTCAAAGTTATCCATGTGGGTCCAAAGTGTCCACCGAATCCCATAGTTCTTGTCTGTTGTAGAGGTTTTCATGCATCATTCGATCAAAAGAGGAATAGAGACTGCGATAACAAGCTGTCCTAGCTGACCCTAGTCTTCATTTTAAAGTTCTCGGGCGTGGTTTCGGCATTAGCAGATTTGCATAATGCCTTGGTATGCGGATCCGATAAGGGAAATGATCTATATGTGTGTGTGTGCGCCATAGCAGCAAATCCAAAGATATCTCTATCGTCTTATTATCTTTAAAAGTGATATAAAAAAGACGGGGGGGGGGGGGGGGGTGTCCCATTCAAGAGGCAGCTTAATCTGGTATGTTTAGGATCTGTTCGCCGGACTCTCAGTTGTTTATACACTGGGCATAGCATTTCTGGAAACCTCGATTAGTAAGCAACAATAACGCAGCGTTGATGAATAAATTTAATTTCCTTTTATGCATAGAGACGTGTCTGATGAATAAAATAGGTGTATAATCCTATGTCCGCGCGCCATAGAGAAAGGCCAATCTTAAGATATAGTTAGCAAGTCTCTTTCTAGGCACAAATCAATGTATTCACAATATTCTGGCAGAACATAAAGCACATGTAGTTTATTCCTCTTTCATTACATCTCACCACAGATTAAAAATTAACGAAAAAAGAAACAAGAAACAAAAACGAAACTGTCAAAGGTTTTCACTGAAAGACACCTTGCTATAAATAATGAATATGAATGCAGAATATTGTTCAGTAACGTGCATACAAATTCGTATAATTGATATATCGCCATTGAAAGAAAAGTAACTTATACTGCTTTTCGTTTTCTTCTTTTTTTCCGCCCCAAATGCTGAAGTTGTTAGCCAGTTGATGTGGCGTGCGCTTTCAATGCAGTAAAATTTACAATTTGCATGAACATGAAGAAAGACAATTGTTATTTTGTAAAGAACTATCTTTCCTTTGTATCCTGTGTGCTGCTCTTACATGCTACACAGAGCAAACTTGTAAAAGGTTTCAAAGTGAGCAGTAGGCCTGGGCTGAAGGTTTCAGCTTGCCAGAGAACGGGAATGCTTATAAAAAAAATATAAAAATAAACCCTCCATTTTTAAAGAACTTTTTATCAAAGCTTATATTCTTATAGTTATACGATAAATTTTTTTTCCTCTCAAGGAGAGGCGATGTCACCGCTTCAGATGATATGACACCAGGACACGTAGAGAATGGAAAAGACAATCGTGACAGAGGTTGCAAAGTTCTAGCTAAATTTTTTGTCATGTCGGAAGACAGGCGTCAAGTGGGAAGCTTTTGGATTCGGCTGTTCTTGAAAGAGTGAAACCAATTGTGTTGGTATTCCATTGCTGCGAGTGCGTACAATAAATTGATTCTGATATATTTTTAACGTAGCAGAAATGCACTTGCAGGTAAATTGTTTGTTGGTTGGAGCTTTTAATAGGGTTGATTGAAGTTCAGTTCATTTAAATTTTGATCGGTTCCACAAAGATCAAACGTATGCAAAACATTTGAAATACCCACACTGCCGCTTCCATAAGTAATTAAAAAAAAAGATTTTTTATTTTTTATAAATGTTCGTTTTTTAGTACAGTTTGCACTGAAGTGATGTGAAAACAAGGTGAAATAAAGCAAACCGACGTAGAAATGCTTTAAGACTATCGTTAGTTCTTCTCGGAATATTTTGCTAAGATTCAAGACACGAGAACTGTTTTTATTTCCACCTCACGTTTTGCGTGCTTCTACTCGAAGGCAGGAAAGCGCGAAGTAAAAAAAAGAAGAGTTTTTCATCACTCTTTATTTAGAGCGTTCGCCGAAACTAAGAAAACGTAAAGCAACAAAAGAAACTTTCTCCTTTCTTTTCGGAGCTGTTCTTAAGCATGTCAGCGGCTGCAGCGCTGTCAACGCTTCCAGTCAGCTCAGATAGGAGCCTAAACGGCGGATAATGCAACCCGCTGACAGTCATCCTTTGCCCAGCTTGACACAAACCAACACTCGTAACAGTGCTGAGTGTCGTTTCTCGGCAAGGCGAGGTTCGTGAGCGCAAGTTGGCTTGTCGATCAACTTCGGCCTACTCCGTGTCCGGTCGTTTCTTTTCTCTCTCTATCTCTATCTTCATTTCCTTTTTTGTTTTTTTTGATGAAGGAAAACACGTGTTTTGTCAATCTCTTTCTGGATTTATTGTGACACACGACTTCGATCCTAGTTTTTTTCCTTCAACTTAAATCGTTCTGTGTGCATAGGGAGACACTCATTTGGCTTAAAAAAAAAGAAGGGACTCTTTTGTATCAACTTATTTTATCTGCATTACTTGTGAAACAATGGCTGGTCTTTCTTTGATGCGAGCTACATGGCTTTGTAAATCGATATTTTGTACTGTGTGTTTCTATATGTTCTTCACGATTCAATTCGAGTTTACTTTTTTCAATACTACACATCTACAGGAGTTGACCGATAAGACAGCCATGCTAATTAAATTATTAATCTTGCAATGTCCGATGTAAACTCTTGCAATTTGACATTATTTTTTTTCTAGGTCGCGATGAAGAACTGTTACTGCCATCCGAATACGCAAAGCATGGGGTTAAGGTAATATATAGGCCTAGATCTATGTAATTTTTATATTAATTAACTTTCTTTGGTGTCAAAATAATTATATCAATAGATTCACAAAAAGTAACCCATAAACAATCTGCGATCTTACTCTTTTTCTGCTTAAATATATATGTTTGTGTGTGTGTGTGTATATATATATATATATATATATATATATATATATATATATATATATACTGCATAATATAGGCTCTATATTTTTAGTATATGCTTCCACTTAACAAACTTATTTAAAAAATAACCCTGAAACAGAATCAGCAAAAGTGAATAATTGTACAAGTATAGTCCACAGGTGAATTCTTTGTTTAGTACAACTTATTAATATGATGGAACAAAAATAGATTGAATGCTTGAAGTTTAACCAGCACAAAACTGGATAGTTTCAAAAATCCTTATGAGACTTCAAATTTTCATTGTTTCACTAAAAAAAATATTTCAGGAGATATTGTGTATCCCTGCAAAAAATGCAAATAAGCGTAAGATTTTTGAGACACAGAACATTATTACGGCGTACCGCACTAATACCGACGAATGAAGCAATAACAGACACCTGCTCTAAATATGTCATAAGACTAGAGGAACCATAGGCTGATCAATAATAATAATAGTAATAATGATAATAATAATAATAATAATAATAATAATAATAATAATAATAATAATAATAATAATAATAATAATAATGATAATAATACTTTCAATAAATCTTTACTAAGCTAAAAGACCTAGCCCAAAAGAATAGTAAAACAACAACAACAACAAAATGAAATACGAAATAAGAAATCTGCAGATGGACCGATGCACTCGACCTGACAAAATACAGGATAAAATTGCATCGTTATCAAAACCATTATCGTCGAGGTGTATAAACCTGTGATGTGTATAGTGGAGTACACTACAGCCTAAGCTACAAGAACAAAGCCACACGGTCCAGATTACTCGGAAGGCAATGGCTCAATACATCATGCCCAGTGTATTTTTGTGCATTTCATATTCCAAATGAGAAACTTAGAGGTCTAAAGCACCCATAATTTCGTTGGAAAGAGTTTGTGAAAGAAACAATTAAAATAATAATTTCATTGTAATAACCCTTGAGGAATATCGGAGCGCTGTCAGTTGGGCCGAACGAGTACCCGAAATATGACATCATGGGTCCGCGGGTCTACGCACATTGTACTTGTAATGGTCAGGGTTTGTCCCAACTTATGTCAATAATTAATTAGACTTTCAGCATGCAGGTGGGCTGCCCTCGTGGGAGAATTGGGACGCCTACAAATAATGAAACCGCCACTTATCCCTTGCTAATCTCCCCTGCTTTCTATGACAGAATGGGTCTCTCTCTCTCTCTCTCTCTCTCTCTCTCTCTCTCTCTCTCTCTCTCTCTCTCTCTCTCTCTCTCTCTCTCTCTCTCTCTCTCTCTCTCTCTCTCTCTCTCTCTCTCACACTCTCTCTCTCTTCCTGCCTTTCTTTCACTCTCTCTCTCTCTCTCTCTCTCTCTCTCTCTCTCTCTCTCTCTCTCTCTCTCTCTCTCTCTCTCTCTCTCTCTCTCTCTCTCTCTCTCTCTCACGAAGTAGATGGGAATTCGGAAACCTGCAGCTCAATAATTTTAAGGATAGGATTTGTATCAAAGAAACATGAAAACTATAAAGAAACCAGCTGCCTCCGTTAGTTCTCCTCTTTTTTGTTTGTTTGTTTGTTTGTTTTTTTTTTTTCAGTTAAACTCTATCATCGGCACATTGTATGCATGCAAGATTCTTCAAGAAACCTATGAGGCATATCAGCGTAACAGCATCAATTTACATTGCACGTAGATTGGCTGCTCTAAATCTAATTGTAACATCGAAGTGCAAATTTATGTCGTAATTAAAATCAAACAGGTTTGAACAATCTTATTTGCAAGGCGAATAATTTTTTTAACACCCTTCATCGGAGTTTGAAGAACTTTTATATATATACTGACGAACATTGGTGATTAAGAGGTTCCGCTTCTATTTGTTCGGGTTATAGATCTCTCTTCGAAGTTCATATGGTTGACTGATATTTAAGAAGTGATATTATAAATTATTGCCTTTAGGGCTGAATCAAAATAGCTGTTGCAGTTTTTCTGTTGTTGGCATGTCATATTGCCGCCCTTAAAGGCTAGCCACGATGCAATAAAACAGAAGCAGCAACACTTTTGCAAGTTTCATGGGGGGAAAAAAGAGGTGTGTGTGAGAGAGAGAGAGAGAGACACACACACACACACACACACACTTAGTTGTACTTTTCGGTGCGATGAAGCAGTTAAGAATTTGTTATGTGACTGTAACTTGGTCATCAACATTTTCCTTAATTCGGCTACAACAGCAATTTATCAATTCACTTTTTTGTCGTTAGATTGTCAGATCTAGATTCAACAGCTTGCACAGCATACTTATTTGGGTGCGTTGATTTATTGATCAGATAATTAGAACGAAATGTCAGAAAATGTGCGATACATGCAGTGAGAAACACGTAGCATTTTCGTGTTTTCTGTATCTTACCGTAAAAAAAAAAAATTCTTTCTTCACGAGCATTGCTATAAGAGATCGGAAATATTTCTAGTAACTTTGATTTATCTTGTAGATTTGCAAGCTGCAGTTTCTGAGAATTATAAAATATCGCTTCCACGATGTGAGTAATTTGTAATTCAGTTTGAATTTATAAATCATTGATATAATCGGTTTCATTTTTTTTAAAACGGTGGGGTTTATCCCACCTCATTCAGTATTGCTATGATAGCTAGGTAGGCAATACACTTATCATATAATTATGTATCTATATGTTTAGTCGTTCCATCCTTTCTTTTTCTTTAATTTAACAATAGAGATGGCTCAGTGCGTAGCATGTCTTTTTGACTCAGTAAGATAATGATTGACGTGTAAGAGTGCGGGTTATACATAATTGTCCTTGTGTCCTTACGTATTTCTTCTTCTCTGTCGGTCTCGGGGTTAATCTAGGTTGGTGATTGCTTCCACTATTCTTGTAAGAGAGAATGGTTTTTTGTTATCATATCTCTTTCTTTCTAGCCCCTTCATGTCGCAGGGTTAGATTCGACAAATTGTCATAGCGATCAGAATTAATGTCTCTAAACATGACCAGAAGCTCTAGTTATATACTGTCTTTAGAGACCCGCCTGCGTGGTATTTTCTTACAAGTAAGAATTATAAGAGCTAGAGTTTTAGATAGTGCTCTTCAGGCGTTAGGATAAGGCTTTAAGTGAAAATGGCCGAAAAATGCTTACCATTGTGGGATTAGAACCATCGACTTAAAGATGCTTTGGGACTCATCACCTTGCCACTCAAAGAGAACGTATCTTATAACAATACGCCAGTAGAACGAAAGGATGAAAAAATAATTATGTCCCTCAATTTATCAGTGCTCTGTACGTGAGGTTTTTCAAACTAGTCAAACGACTTTTTTTTTTTTTCGGTACATAAATTGATAATTTTGTTATAATGCCATTAAGTAGAAACTTAAAGCTCTTAAAAATAACGAACACCTGTACATCTGCGAGGTAGCTAAGCGAGTTTGGAAACCAATATCTCTGAAACGGGTTTTTTTTAAAACTATTTTGCTTTAAATATCCTTTATTTGCAGTGTAAGAACACATAAGAAACCCTTCGAAAAGATTATTAAAATCCGTTCGAAGTGTTATTAGATCAAAGCATTGAAAATATCAGGGGATATGTAGTCTACATGTATATTGTTATTTAATCCAGAATCATATCGATTATCTTATTTTGATCCACAGTAAGTGCTGAGAGTTGAGCACGATTTTGTTTAAAAAAAAAAACGATGGAAGGAATGTGAAAAACATGTGGGGAGTTTTCGTATTAAAAGTTTGCATAACGTAAAATAGGGGCGAGCTTTCGTATTAAAAGTTTGTAATGTTTCGCTTTGAAAATACTTCAATGGTGTTTCAAAGCCAAAGCCAAATTTTATTGGCAATATTTATTGCCTTAAGTATATACTCAATGTTACAGTATGAAGACCGTGCCGTCATTACCTTAATACCATAAAATGTGAAATCGATCGTATCTATATCTAATAGACCTATGTTGTAATATACTGTAGTAAGGAGCAAGATAATGTCACAGGGTTATGGTTGCTCATAAACATAGCGTGATGAGTGCATAACATACGTCTTAAATGATTAAGGAGTTCAAATTTTTATTTTACGTAGCTCAACCGTGTATAATCCTATTTGGAAAAAATGAAGGGTTTGCAAGGGTAAAATAATCTTGTATTTTTTAAGTGTACTTGCTCGGATTATGGTACAAAGAGAAAAGGCTTCATAGCACTGTACAAAATCGATTTATTTCGGTACGTGCACCCAATCGTGTTCACTTTATTTACAAGAAAAGAGAGAGAGAGAGAGAGAGAGAGAGAGAGAGAGAGAGAGAGAGAGAGAGAGAGAGAGAGAGAGAGAGAGAGAGAGAGAGAGAGAGAGAGAGAGAGAGAGAGAGAGAGAGAGAGAGAGAGAGAGAGAGAGAGAGGGAGGGAGGGAGGGAGGGAGAGAGAGAGAGAGAGAGAGAGAGAGAGAGAGAGAGAGAGAGAGAGAGAGAGAGAGAGAGAGAGAGAGAGAGAGAGAGAGAGAGAGAGAGAGAGAGAGAGAGATCATAGTGGTACATCTGATTGCGACTTCGTCGTTTTCGGAAATGTTTAACATTATTTGAAAGATGTCCCCGCCCATCTGTATTTAAGCTAAACGCAGTGATTTCAGCGCTAGTTTTATACCCTGAAGTAGAGGAATAAAAAGTGATGTGACCGTTTGAGGATTCACTTCTGATTCGCCGCAACCGTCGCTCCACTTCAGTAAGTTTTTACAATTTACTTATAATATGTACCGCTTAACGAAAAAGAAAAAAAATGCAAAGCTTACCTCATCTTGCCTTTTGGCACTTAGAACAGTCGTGCTCTTGAGTGATTATACGTTATGTGGACCGTGAAGAACGGGTAGTGGTATTTCCCCCCTATTTTACGTCTCATTTGTTTCGGTACTTTACGCTTTTACCTGCCGCCCTTGACCAAGCACCTGTTATTTAGATAGTGCATCTCGACCATTCATGGCGGGGAAAAACATCTACTTCTTGCCCTATTTGACTTGTCAACATGTCACAAGGAAGCTTTTAAAGTCAAGCTGACTGATAATGATGTTGTGAGCGCGTAATCCTTTTAAGATAACTGTCCGAGGACTGGTGACACTAGGCTTTGGTGACTCTACGCCACACTGTTTTACCGAGATTTAACCTGGTTTCTATTCTTGCTAGGAGAACTCATGATAAATTTAAATTTGCTAAAGTCTATGACCTCAATAAGGAAGGGAATAAAGAAGGATCTGAAATGATTATGGTTGTGACATGAGCGCGACATGATTATCTCCAAATATGACTTTTATAGGGCAACGTGATTGTAGTGTGATAATAATCGTTGCTATTTGTATTTTCTGACTCTCCATGGCTTAGTCGTGCCCCTTCAGCTGCAGACTTGTTCTACAAAAAATGATTCCAATGCATCGTATGCATATCAAGGTTTGCCAACCCTGGTCTGCATTTGAAACGGTTAATACTTACCATTTATGTATGTATGTGTGTGTATATATATTTTAATTGCCTGAGGTCTGATCCGACTTATCCTTAGCGTATCCTTGGCGTGACGGGGGCCTTATAGTCCATGAGAGTATGGTGCGATGGTATTATTGCATATTGCGATTGCCTCTGTGTCTTCGAAGAAGCATCTGCAATCCCTTGAAATCCCTCGTAATGCGCATCAGTAAGTGGAGGTTTCAAAAGGCTAATCATAGGTTTCTAATTCAGACACGAACGTTTACTTTCGTCCAGTTTTGTAACACTCATTCCTTACTACCTTAGGCGCTTCACGTCCTGATTTTTTTTTGTTTGTTTTTGTTTTTGTGATCGTCACTCAAAAGCTCTGCGTCATTAAGTTTTTAAATTGTCCTTATTATTTTAGCCGCGAAAAATGTACAATACTAAAATAAATTATAAAGGTTTCACTCTGTGGATTTCAGGTACAGAAAATGAACCGGAGTTTTTCAAACTAGGCGTCATCATGAACATTACCATAGTCTTTCTCACCAAGGCCACTATCAAACTCTTTCCACCTTTCCCTATCCTGGGCCAGTTTCTTCTCTTCTGCCCAATAGCATGTCCTTCCACTTCTAATCCTGTCGTCTTCCCTGATCCCCTCCAATTCCATGTGGTCTTCCCTGACTTTCCTCCAATTCCATGTGGTCTTCCCTGACTTTCCTCCAATTCCATGTGGTCTTCCCTGATCCCCTCCAATTCCATGTGGTCTTCCCTGACTCTCCTCCAATTCCATGTGGTCTTCCCTGACTCTCCTCCAATTCCATGTGGTCTTCCCTGACTCTCCTCCACGTTCCACTCGTGGTTTTCCCCTTGATCTTTTGCCCTGAAGATTCCAGAATTTGTCCCCCATGGTTAAGAATGCGAGCGCCTAACTGTCGCCAACGGCCTTCATACAGGAAAGTTTCGTCATATTTTTAAAATAATACACGAAACAAAATATCTGCTTTGGAAGCCCATACTTGTTTGCACTAAAAAATTGTTGAATTTATATGAGAGGGGACAGTTTTTTATCCTCGCGATTTTACACTTTCATGGTGCAAATCTGTTCGTAGTTTGGTCATGTCATTTACTAAGTGCTTTATCGTCTCCTCCCCCTTCCCGCGTGCCATAAAGTGCCAATCTTCCGAAATAAGGTCATTTCTTCAAATTGTTGAGCGTCTCCTACCAATCCTATAAACGAGAGGCAAGTAGTTTGCCTTGATTCAGTCTTGCAAATAAATAGCGCGGTACCTCTAGCTTTATCTATGTTACATAGTTTAATTTATTAACTTTCCTTGACCTGAACCTGCTTACAATAAAACCTGATAAGTAAGTCGAAATTTCCCTGTCTACTGTTACATGGATTGATAGATTGAAATGATACAACACTTAGCTTCTTCCTCCTACTGTGTCTCAGAATCTCCTGAAGAACCATTGGATTAATCCCATCGGTTCTCACGAGGAACCCCCATCCACTCGATCCTTGAGTTTTCTGAGGATTGTTAGTTATACATCTTAAACGCTGAAAATTTTTTGAGGAATCCTTCATGTCCCTCAACTTCCTAAGAAATTCTTCTATCAAAATAAATCCACAGCTGGTAACAAAAGTGGTCGAGGCGAATCGAATGGTGGGCGTTGTAACTTGTACCAACGCCACTCTTTAGACTCGGTGTCGTCCAACTGCTTACTTAATCTTAGTCATGTATATAGTTACTACTTGTATATGTGTATGATTATCTGAGATGGCTTCCTCTTTTCGTCTAAGCCTTTTGGAAGAAAACAGCTTGTTGTGACGCCACCGGTTAAAATGTCATAGGACGTGCCGCTAAAATCAATATGTAGACAAACATGAGCCAACTCCTGAAAATACACCGTGTAAAAAAGTATCGAACACCCAAATCTTGGTGCCATGCCATGCCAATCTGTTAGTGTTAGAAATCCAATTCGTTCCTTTTAAACTAATTTTTTTTTCACCTCTTCAAACTACTTTGTTGTTGTTTTCTACAATGGGGCAAAAATGAAAACCAAGAGAGAAATTCTGCTTTCTATAGAGCGCCAGTACCGAAATATATTGCCGTGTCTTTGAATACCGAGTGAATACGTGGATTTGTATAATTATATATATATCGATCTTCGTCGGTCTCAGTCCCCTGACAGGAGGGTCGTCGTCCTGTTCAGTTCAAAAGAAGCGGAAGAATAGAGAAAGACATCAGACACCTGGCTTTGTTATGTCCAAAGTTTCTTTAATATTTGATCTAAAGAAAGGGAGCCAGAGAGGTGGTGTTGAGGTCTTGGCGTAGATCCCTGGGGGTCCATTCTGCCCATTCGGCTTACATAAAGCTCATCATGACTCCAGAGCCAAACCCAGTGTTACTACATGTATTCATATAGTAAGTAGACTTTATAAAATATTACGATCCAACTTACTCAGTTTGACTTTGACTATAGGCCTAATGTAAAGTTCAAAATTTGTACCGCTAGATCTTTATTATACTGAAACTGACACCATGCTTTGAAAAACAAACATCAACAGGTGTTTATATATATGTGCTGTTTAAAAATGTTTAAAAGTGCCTTATTTTAATGCAATGCAGAGACACAGAGAGGTGAGGTGTTGAACTTTTTCTGGTGTGCAAATGTCTCTTTGAAGACAATTTTATCTATGATAGCTGAACACTACGTAGTATACCAATTTCAATGTGCCTTTTTTTTTTATAAACAGGGAGAGTTAACTGCATTTAGGTGTTGATGAATCGAGTACTGTATAATTTTTTTTACTTTTTTTTTTTTTTTGCGAGACACCAACTTACCACATTGCTCTTTTTGCGAAGGTCACAATTATAGATACACAATCAACTAAAAAGCTTAGGCACTTTGCACCTTAAAAGGTGGGGAAAAATGGAAATTTACTGTTATGGTCTCTCCGTAGTCGTCAAATATTCGAAGAAATAGGTATATAGATGAGTTCCATTTACTCTTATCGGATATTGACGCAGATGATTGTTGAGTTATCGTTATTAATTCCTAAAGCCCGCCATGTTTTGGTGTATCGCGTATCACGAAAAAAAAGTTGTGAAAAAAAGACAATAGTAAAAATGACGATTTTAATTATTATGATTTAGTAACTGCAATGCTCTGCCTTAAAGTTCTCAGCAAAAATACAGCATTGAAACTTCAATTTTATAGAGATCTGTACCTATAGTATATTGTCTGAATGAACTATTATTCCGTTCGTATTTTATAACATTGTGCAGCTTGCATGTTTTATAATTACTACGTTAGATTTTCCGCTTCCGTTTCGACTTTCTAGGGTGGGCATGGATGCTTGTAAAATAGATCTATCTAAAATCAAGTTGAATTTAATTTAGTTTTATTCATAGTCATTTCTATAGCGTATAGAGTTTAACAAGTTATTGTGATGAGCTCTGCTTCAAGCTAATGCAAAGAAGTTCTCTGATAAAAAATCTTAACCCGGGTGTGTTATTTCACAAATTAATATCGACACGAGATAATGTCAAAACCGATCTCTAAAAAGATGTTCATGATGACATAGCTGTCTTTTTTTTTTTTTTTTGGGGGGGGGGGGGGAAGCAGTAACCCCAGTTGATTATTATTTTTTTTTTTTTAAAACATTGCATTTTAAGTATGCAAAGAGATATAATTCAGTAATTGTAATTGCATGCCGTCATTTTAGCTAACCTTTATAACTTCCGCATTTTATTTTTCCTTGTTCAGTATTACAGCTAGGGAGAGGAACTCACTACTTAAGTTCAACCGGAAGTTTATATGGCAATCACAATTGCTTTCGCCTTTGTAAGACCGGGATGAAAGACAAATAAAGACACAAAAAAAGTCACTTTTTTTTTTTTTTTTTTTTAGTTTATGGTGTAACGATTCATTATCTTGGTTTTATGAATCGCTGTTAGAAAATCCCAAAGTTTGCGGATATAATGACTGAATTAACCTCTCGCCCTCATCTCTGACTCAAAGGTCCTGTAGTGCTTGCGCTATTTTAATCCTGAACCGGTACTATATAGACATTATAATGTTCTGAGAATGGATGTGCTTTTCTGTGCTACTGTTTGCCGTATTGGAAATTTTACACTGCATGCATGCATGCATGCATCATTACTGCAGCTTTATCGAGAGATGGTCGGTCGTCCAGCTCATGGCGTCTTTGAGTGTCGGTGCTTTGTTGATTTGTGGGGGAGGGGTTCGACAACACATGTTTAAATCATTGTAAATGTCAGTAAAATGCCTCTTGGATTCCATTTTTATCTTCGTTTCTTGAAGTCTGTGCTTTACTTCGTAAACACTTTATTGATGCATAGTTGCAGTGTACAATCCCATACTCTGTATCTGTCTGTCTGTCTCACTCTCTCTCTCTCTCTCTCTCTCTCTCTCTCTCTCTCTCTCTCTCTCTCTCTCTCTCTCTCGCGCTCTCTTCTCTTACAAAAAGCAAAACAAAAAAACCCAACAAAACCCATGATTTTTATAGGCCAAAGCGATGTGTTCTTGTTCATTTATCGTACCTTTTTACTGTTTTGAAAACTTCCCAAGTAATAACAATTAGACCTACAATGTAGACTTTACAGTTTTAGATTTATATTATAGTGCGATCGCTTTTTAGCTTCTGTCTCCTGCGAGTCTGAGCACTTTGTTGAGTTTAACAAAGTTTACCGAAATATTTTTTGCACCAGATGTCTCTTCAGTAGTATTTACCTTTACTTAAAGTTTTTGCTCTTTTTATGCACATTTTAGTATGCATTGGTGCGTTTTTTTTTGGATACTCAGCGATTTACGTGCTCTTATTTTACTAACAATCTGTCTGTCTGTCTGTCTGTCGTCTGTCTCTGTCTCTGTCTCTGTCTCTCTCTCTCTCTCTCTCTCTCTCTCTCTCTCTCTCTCTCTCTCTCTCTCTATATATATATATATATATATATATATATATATATCAATTACTGTGAATTGTTGTAGACGGAGCTTGGTGGGCGTCAATGTCAGCCAATCGTATCGGTGCAATCCGGTGAAATATCCAGCTCAAAAGAAATTTTTGCAAGGAAACCAGTGATCAAGTTCAACCATGAACAGTCTGCGAACGCGCGGATTTCTGTTTAATTTGAATTATAAAAAAACCAAACATTTTTTTGAAACTGAGGTCATTTCATTTCTTACGCCAACGCTATCGATTGAGTGTTTATTATGTATGTTTGACCTCTAAGTAAAGTATGCATTGAAAATTTGCACTTATCGCTACCATCCTCCGGTTGGCTCCACACGGGCAGTAAATTGTAAACGACACCTTGCATGAACACAAGGTCCCAAAAGATAAAGTTTTTTGGGAAAGAAATGTAAATCAGCTGCTTTTACCTAAAAGTCTGGTTTCATCGCTTTATATGCGCCTTTTCAGTGTCATCATGAAGTCATTTTTTATCCCAAAACCGACGTTTTTTTTCTCTCAGCTCAGCACAATCATGACGCCCACTCAGAGCCAAAGTCGCGAAATATCTCCTCTACGCAATAGGATCAATCCAGTTCTTCCAGCCAGTTAAAATATAGATCGTTTAAGACCGACATTTTGCCTTGTGTGGGAGGGCTGGCATCTTCGCTGTTTCTGCCTCCGGTAACGTTAATCTATTGTAAAAAGTCTTGAATGTACAGCGCAAGCTTATAACCCCGTTCATGTTACTAATTAGCAAGGGAAAAAATGCTTCCGTGTTCCATTGTTTTGAGAGAAAAGCGCAACTTTTTTTTACCACTGAAATAACTACATGTATAATTATGAGGAGATGCAGGCTTAGATCTGAGATTACCGCATGTTGTGGACTAGTTTTTAAAAAAAAATCAACCAGATAATCAGTCAGACTGTAAGTGTCTTTGTTTAAAAAAAAATGATTTTTTTTTTCTCTGAACCCTTTCCTTCCCTCTCTTTGCAGCTGGTTCTTTTGTGCAGCTACTAATAGAACCAGTGCTCAGACCAAAGTCAAATATTGAGTGCCATGTCTGGTGGGAGGCGCTCTTACATAAGTGGCTCCATAGTGGAATCCGGCAAGTTGCAGTGGTAATTATTTGGCACGCTCTCCTGGATCAATGTGTCTTATACTCTAGCTGTTTTAACTGTGTATGAACGCTTTCTACTGTTTTAAATTCACCTTTGGACGTATTCTAGAAGCCCGCTTTCACATAAAGGCAGGTGAGTTGTTAATATTTTCTTTTTGCGAAGGAGCAAACTCCCATAATTAGAATACATTATTAACAGGTCAGACATTTTTATCGGTAAATTTTGCAGGCTTTTTTTCCTTCAAAGAATGCCTGCTTCGGTGTTGATCAAAGATATACATAAATTTTAAATAAATCATCTGCCTTTGTGTCCTAGAATGTTATAAATTTCTTAAAAGTGTACAAAGCTTTGTGAAAACAATCCGCTTTTGTAATTAAAAAAAAAATCCCCCAAAAAGTATTGAATTTTCTCAGGGAAACTGTTTGAATGTATGTGAAAAATTATGGAACAATTATGTGTGAAAGGGAAAAAGTTTGTTAGGCAAACTATCCCTTCAATTTGATGTAAACCTGAGTGTATTAGTCCGTTCCAGAGGCTTTGAGGAAAACATATTTTAGGGGTCAAAATCCTATTTGAGTGTGAGACATGCAGGAACCATTAGCAGCTGGTTCAAAACTCAGTTGACGGGAGATGAGTTATAAGCCTAGTCCGACGGATGGCTTGTTTGGTACAAGCAGTTTTACATTGTTCAATAGCCTGTCATAGCTCACCAAGGCTTGCCTATTGCCATGCGTGTGATTCACCAATATTAAAACCTTTAAGTGGAAAACTATCCCAGATAGAGCAACGACGCCTATCATTATCCAAGATTTTTTCCCCTCTACTTCTGACTCATCTCAGTCCTAGTTCTTTGAAAATTATAAAAGTGGACCACCTTTTATATCCGGCACCCTCCCATGTACTTCATAAGCAGAAATAAAACCCAACCAAACCGATGGTCTGCATCGACTGACTCCTCCTACGTGTAGACAGAAGTTATGTATAACTCAAAACATGGAAGCTTACAGTGATGGCTCAAAGTGTGAGCTGGGAGTGGCATCAACTGCTTTCTTTTCTGTAAAACCAGATGGTCGAATGGGTCTGCGTGAGAGACGGCTCCCTTGCTTTAAATGCAGAATTGGAGCTCTCTCTCTCTCTCTCTCTCTCTCTCTCTCTCTCTCTCTCTCTCTCTCTCTCTCTCTCTCTCTCTCTCTCTCTCTCTCTTTCTCTTTCTCCCCCTTTTTCAACCATTCCATTAAAAAATTCATAACTTATACAGTCGGTTTATCTGAACGGAGTTTTCAAAACAAAAATTTACAAATTTAAGAACAACAAACGTTCCTGCATCTACAATTTACTTCAAAGACTACCACCCCAAGTCATATTGGCATTGCTTCGATTTTATCACATCACATAACGTCAATTATTTAAGATATTTGGATTGTGGATACGCAAGCAACAGCAGCCGTGCCATCGAATATTGCTATACACCTGGCGTTAAAGCTCGTCCTATCTTAGACCTGAAATCTTTACCCACGTTAATTCAATCTGGCCAAAACACTGCAATTGAATTGGAAAGGTCTACAAAGGTAGTAAAAAATTAAGACTTAAAAAAACTGATTTGCAAGCTTCGCACTGACCACATATTAACGGCACACAATATCCTTCTCCGAACTAGGGAATCATACTCGCTATGGTTTTGTCAACCGTCATAGTGTTGGGCAAAATTACTATCACACTATTTAGCAGAGTGCGAAGATTTGCGTCTGACAAGAAATAAATTCTACAGACTAATAACCAGCCGAAAGTATTTCTTAATGCCACTGTTTTGCTACAGGTTAACTCATCTGAGGTTATAGGTAGTTTTGTTTTGTTCAAAACCCCGTTAATCTTTCTCAGTCTTATATGAAAAAAAAAACGTTTGAAAAAAATCTGGAGCATTTTGTAACGCTCTTTAGATTGATAGCATACAGTATTATACTAATATTTGAAAATAAAAATTATACTGCTTTACCCGTAACCTCACGGATGCCACAAGGCCTGAAGGGGTTCAATCTTCATGGCAGGGTTCAGTATTCCCAATGGAACCTTACCTGAACTGTGAAATGAACGCGATAATTTGGTATAACCAGTTTTTACGCGTGCGGGATCGGATCCTGCTTGAGATAATAAGGCAACAAAATGGCAAGAATACTTTTTGATTCTCTCACGTCTCCATTTTAAACCTTGGTTTGGTTAGTTAAGGAAAAAAAAAAGAAAAAAAGGAAGAAAACAAACACATTGATGCTGAAAACGGATAGAGTTGTTACGACAAAGACAGAAATCCTGAAAACACCCCTCAAGGTGTTCTGAGCTTATATGTATAACGTTTCTACTTTTTAATTAGATCGAAACGTAGAAAAACCCAGATTTGTGACGCTCAGACAGTGAGAGTTAAAAGTTACCGTGTTGGGGCGCTATAAACTTGTATTTCGAGGACTTTGCACAGGGTGACGATGCAGTTTACTTTTGTTTTATTGCCCGATCGTATATCTTTTTTTATTATTATTATTACTGCGACGAGGTAGGGGTGAAGAAAATTTTATGCTGCATACCTTCTGCTACAATGAAACAAATGTTATACAAAACGAAATGAAAAAATCATTGTGTTAGTTTTGGGTACTCTGCTTGTTTTATTACTTTCTTGTGCTCTAGTTTTTATCACTAGCCTAGGGGTCTGTAAACTAAGTGCGAGAAAAGTTTCAATCGTTGAAGCCGTGAGATCTTTTATAATCGTACAGATAACTTAAAAAAAACGAAGACTCTTTCATTTTATTAATGTGGATTAAACCAATGTTTCAAACAAAGAGTACGCGTATAAATTTGCTCTTTCCCAAAATAATGTCATCTTATTTTTAATTAATTATTCACAATATTGTGCATATGACCGCTTAACCAGCTGCAGAATTTAGCATGATCTTTTCTCTCTCGAAGATTCCATCTCATTCATCTATATTTTGTAGATTTCGGATTTCTTTTGTGTGTGTATGTGTGTGTAGGAAAACTAGTGAGCTGTGATATTAAATATTGAAGAAGAAAAAAACCCACTTCCCTCGTAACATTCACACTTAAAATCAGCTCTTAAGGACCTGCTTACTCTGTTGTAATCGTTTTCGAAGGAGGCTTCAGCTGTCGGATGCACTCATGTGTGTGTGTGTGTAATTTCATTGTGCTTTTGTTAATAATACATGCAAGTTATTATATAAATCTGCATCCTGCTTGCGGCCATTCTCTTCCTTTATTTTATATCCTCCCGCCTCGTGAGTGTTGCTGTTTTGGCTCGTTGAGTCAGGATGCAACAAAAGATAGCAGCGTTTATTTGATGCCATAGCTCGAGTCTTCAAATCCAAGCTTTCTTCACTATTCTAAAAATTAAATTGTCAAATTATTCATGGCTAAAAGCAATTCATTGACGTGCATTCAATTTAGTCGCGTCTAATTTCGTCCATTTCGTCATCGATTTTGCAATTTTGGTAGCTTTCGCCTTACAAAAATCATCTCTAGAATCATGTTATAGTACATTTATACATGACTGTATTTATAACAATAAAGAAGGCGAATTTTGGATCATTATTTTTCCTTTAATTTGTTGGATACATTTTACAATTGTTACAAATGATAACAAGATTGTCAAAGGCTGCTCTTGTCACTCCTGATAGTACTTCCAGCAAGCTGGGCACTCACGGTATCGGTCTTCTAAATCACATCTCACAATAATTATTATTTACATTGCTCAACATTAAGGACGCGATAGTACCTTGATTTATGATTATGGGTATCGATTTGGCCCAAGACGATTGTTTACATTGTCCGCGTTGATGAGCTTTAAAAGCTTGTCGTGGTATTGTTCTTATGGTCAATATCTTCATAATAGCAACAAACGGATACCTCCCCCCCCCCTCTCTCTCTCTCTCTCTCTCTCCCCCCCTCTTATAAAGACAATTGCATTTTTCCTTTTACTCCTCTGTCTGTCTGTCTGTCTGTCTGTCTGTCTGTCTGTCTGTCTCTCTCTCTCTCTCTCTCTCTCTCTCTCTCTCTCTCTCTCTCTCTCTCTCTCTGCTATAATAAATTCACACTTTTATCTATTTATGGCATACCAATCTTAATCCTCGTTTCAGTGCTTTCTTTTTCTTTTTTTGTTTCCGTGTCCATAAGCTTATTTAAAAAAAAAAAAAGGACTAATCTCAATTAATAACATATCTAGCTTTGTATTTCTACGCTCGCCGAAATGCTTATTTTTACTTGTCTTTTTTCTCTTTTCAGTTTTATTATTATTATTTTTTTTTAATAGATTCCTCCGCACTCAGTGTAGACTTAAAGGAGAACTATAGAATGTCAACATGCATGAACTTTATCCATCGTGACATAGGATATAAGACAAGGAATTCGAAGGCAAAACAAAGAAATCCGCGGGCTCGAAACGTCTTTTGTCTATTTGCTTTTGATTCTGAACATGAATGCTTCTTTGTCTCATCTTTCGCACGCTCGACTGTAATCGTTGTTTATTAGTCTTGGAAGCAGCGTTGTTCGTGTGTGAACAACAATGACTTTATAGGTCTCGGACGGATTTAAGTCGCTGACTTTATAGAACTCGGACGCATTTAAGTCGCTGACTTTATAGATCTCAGAGGTATTTAATCGGCCGCCGTATAAATATAATAGTAATAATAATATACTCGACAATACTGTTGTCTTTCACTTGAGTCACGGTCGACCTTTTTGCCAGCAATATACGTCAACCTTACATCGATTAACAGAAAATAATGACGAGTTCAAAGTAAACATACCACATTTTGCAGCTTTGTTGGTTTGGTTGTACACTGCATGGTGAATTGATTTTTGGCTTGTGAATTCTAAAAGAGGAAATGGTTGGCTGTTAGGCCTACTTGAATTTGTCTTGGGGTCGGTGTCCCTTAATAAAATGTGTTGATTCGTTAAAACACGTATTATTAATTTTGGATTATTCCCATAAAATGCCGATGCACACCAGGGAACCGGACCTCACAAGCTGAATTGGAATAAAACAATTCACACCATGGACATGTAGGGGTGAATAATAATAATAATAATAATAATAATAATAATAATAATAATAATAATAATAATAATAATAATAATAATAATAATACTATAATAATAATAATAATAATAATAATAATAATAATAATAATAATAATAATAATAATAATAATAATAATAATAATAATAATAATAATAATAATAATAATAATAATATGTAATCGTATTTTGATGCATACATGCTTTATCGCCAAGCAGCATAATTCGAACTTTAGCGTGTTCATTAGATACGAAATTGAAGAGGCTACAGGTTTATATTCGATAGATATTTAGCGACGTCAATGCCTGTAAAGAAAGAGGAAATAAAGCTGTGTTTCGTGTTTGAATTTTATCGAATCGGTTCAAATTTCAATCCTCGTTACAGTTCGATAAAGAAATTTATGGAAGGCCTTCAGAAATTTGCTTTTCGTTTAACCTTATTTGGAGCTGTTGGACCTACAATTGAATTCTCAACTGTTTTATTAATAGCTACTGCGACATGAACATAATTGAATCTGGTTTTGCTCGTTTTTATTTATTTATTTATTTTTGAAGTGTTCTATACACAAAACATTTCATCGTATTTGTGCCTGTTTAGGAATCGAAACGAATGAATTGCCGACGTTTTGTACACAATGAGTGGCGTTTTAACTACATATTCGTGATTTGTTGGACTTGACATATTAATTATCCTTTACATTTAATATTTTATTACTTTAAAAGACATTTCTTGAATTTATTTTGCGATTATTATTAGAAATGTTTCCTGTTATGAGTTTATTCATGATTATTTTATGTTCCTATTTTTTTTTTAATGTGTACGTATAGATATTCACTATTGCGCATGCGATGCATTTCTGGGACATGTTCATTGGTCGATTTGTATAAAGAGTAACTGATCGAGTCTTTTTTTTACCTTTTTCTTTAAAACACTTTATTAATTAAATTTCTATCTAGTGATGAGTGAACTGTTTGCTTTGAACCGACCAGTTTTAATTCTCAGTAATAAATTTACGTCATAATGATAAACTATCATTATTTTTTCCAATAAATTTGATCCCTATCCTCCTCTATTATTGTGTGAAATAAATAAAGCCAAAATAGTAAAAAAAAAAATCTTTCAGAAAATAAACATAAAAAAACCGCACATGAATTTGAAGTCGGACCGTATGTTCACAGTATTCCTATGAAATTATCGATTTTTTCCCCCCTCGGTCTGAATTCACACTGCACAGTAACATGTATATAATTATGATCATATGATCATGAATTTCATACACTCGTATGTCTTCGAATTGCTCGGCTATTCAGCGACTGTGATACGACAAGGAAGCTTTTATTATGCGCATACATAACTAAGTAAGAGGTAAAGAATCTTCGTCTCAGCAATTGTCAGTTTATGGAGGAAGAATAATTTATAACCCTTCATCCTTTTTTTTTTCTCTTTTTTTCCTTTCGTGGTGAATTATTGCTTAAACTATACGAAGAATTATGTTCATAGAGCACTCTTCTAAATAGACTTACATTAAACTAAAGAAGTTCTGAGGTAAAGTGTCATGTGCTGGTTTAAACTGTTCGTTAATATAAGACCTGCTATAGCTCCGTTTTGTCTAGACTATAATTATCAATCAACCAATCTTCCATATGAAAATCAGGCCCATTTTTTGTGTGTTTGTTTATGTGTGAAAAATTAATTTTGGATTACGCTCTTCCTCATGTTGAAAGTAAATAAAAATGGAAAAAAAAATATACTCGTCGTTGCGCGATTGTTTTTGATAATACTGAGGGAAAATTGAGTGAGTGTGATTTTAGAATAAACTTCACCCATATTGTTTAAGCTTTTCTCGAAAAGTTTTATTGCTGCCAGGGTTTTTATTTAATTTTTTATCCCTGCAAGATTCTGTTGTTAACCAAAATGCGAAACGGAAAAAAACAACAAAAAAAAACAAAAACGCAGTTTGTCAGATTTGTGTACACCTTGAACTCGTGGCTACCGTGAGAATTTACCTAAAATTGAGAGTAAAATCCTGTTCTTGTCCACTCTTCGTAAGTGTCTCAAGTCCTGCGGCCATGGCTTGCGCTTTCCATTTTCCTGGTTGAGCTCATTGCGGTCATACAGTTTAAAGAGGCACGAGCCGTTTGTCGTCCAATTATAGCCATAGCGGCTAAACAGTCAAAGTTGTAATTTCTCTCTCTCTCTGTCTCTCTCTGTCTGTCTGTCTGTCTCTCTCTCTCTCTCTCTCTCTCTCTCTCTCTCTGTCTGTCTGTCTGTCTCTCTCTCTCTCTCTCTCTCTCTCTCTCTCTCTCTCTCTCTCTCTCTCTCTCTCTCTCTCTCTCTCTCTCTCTCTCTCTCTCTCTCTCTCTCTCTCTCTCTCTCTCTCTTCCAAAATCTAGATCCAGGGCTAAATAAAACCGTTGGTTTAACCAGGGATAGTCGACCCTAAGGGGTCGGCTTAGTATCCGTGACACTCGGATTAGCCAAGGGTTTTTGGTTAAGGTAGGGACAGGTCGAGGACGTTTCGTGGGAGCAGCGCGCATACCGCCGTCGCCGCAATAATATATTATGTGTGGCATTACGAGATAAGCAAAGCAGTAGGGCTGGTTGCACTTCCCCGCGATATTTCAAGTGGTTCTGTTTTCTTATCGATACGACTGCTCAAGCTTCATTTCCCGCGTGCCTGTTGTTCCTATATACGCCATAACCGGACATTGCTGAAATATTCCTCGAGGTTTTTTTTTTTTTTTTTTTAAGGCTGTGTGTTTAATAGTGAGCCTCAGAACAGTGACGAAACTCTGCAGGATTGGACTACTGTAGGCCTACATTATAGTGATATTGTATATTCCTATTTGTTGTGTCGTTTGTTCGCGGTAGACTGATTTCAAGGCTGCGAGTGTGAGTAGTTATTATACTAGTACGTTGTTATCTTAAGACTTTTCCCCCCACTCTTTCTCTAAGTTAATAAAATGATTTTGGATTTTCGCTTCTAATCTTCTAGATGTTTCTGATATATTTTTCCTGGGTAAAAAAATTTAAAACATGTCTGTACACTTGATTAATCCTCAGGTTAATTTCTTTTTTCTCTCACATTGTTTTCATATCTGACTTGATCAACTTGTTGTATTTTGATAATGTCTTATTTTAAACTTTGTCAGGTTATCATTTTGTTAGTTTATACTTAACGATGAGAACCAAACCTGCCCAACATTTCCCTTGGCAAATAAATCCCTTGTCCCTCTCATTTAGACTTTTTACCTTTGTTTTTATGCATTAAGCTTGCTTTATGTATTAATGTCTTCGGACGATATTTTGATTACTTACGACGCTTTTTTTTCTCTCCTATCTTTTCAGTGTCGGAGCTTTGCGAAGTTGAACAGTTCCATGCCTTATTGATTCGACGCATTTCATCTAATATATATTAAAAAAATTGGTGGACCCAATTTCAAGGCCTAGCCTGATGCTGTACATGTTACTTTGATCTAGATCCAAATTTTACTACTGACGAAGGCTGTAGGGGGGATAACGACGTGAAAATCCAATTAGGTTTGTCCTCGTATAGGACAATTCTTAATCCATTTCCACCCATCTGAAGTCGACAGGCGAAACAAGGCCATAAGCCAAGCAAAGAGGACTCCTCCGTCACACTTGCGTCCGTCTTCAGGGGCGGAAAACCGGAGGCCGCACCTGTCATGCAATATTGATGATTTCCCTCTCGGGCTTTGGTCAAGGCGACGTTTGCAGCAGAACTCGCGGTCGGGGTGTTTTGATGACGACCGCAGCGGGCAGACAGGGCAGTGAGCTAGTCTAGACTGACCTCAACACACGGACACCGCGAGTGTGCAAAAAAGTATGTTTTTTTTTTCCTTTCTTATAATAGAATCAGTCACGGTGGGTGGTCTGACCAAACATAATGTATTTTCATATTTGTTTTTTCGCCTTAGCGAATGGTCCCGAACTTACTCTAGTCTAGTCTAATTATATCTTCTATAACAATTGAACTGTTGAATCTCTCTCTCTCTCTCTCTCTCTCTCTCTCTCTCTCTCTCTCTCTCTCTCTCTCTCTCTCTCTCTCTCTCTCTGTCCCTCTGCCCTCACCTTCGCATCTTCGCGTTATCTTCAAAACCTTCCACTCTTGACGTTTTTGTCAATATACAAATTCTCATAATTATTAAACAGTGTGCCTATTTCCCCTTCCCCTCTCCCCTCCCCCCTTTCCGTTCACAACTTTTTCTTCCCTTAACTTTCCCCTCATTCCCACCCCTTTATTTGTACGAGGTGTTTTCCCTATATCTCGTAATCCTTTGAAGACTTATACTTTTGTTCCTAATGCCTATGTAAGGCTCTTTCTGTCTTTGGCATTTATTAACACAAAATTCTTTGACACTCTGCCAATGCCTTGGCATTTTTTTTTCTTTAATTTTCCTTTCGACTCGGCACGCCACGATTTTTTTTTTTTTCGGTCATACCAATCGCATTTCAGAAGAATTGACGATCGTGTAAAAACAGTCCCGCGGTTAAATCTCCATAGATTACTTTGTGAACTGTTCCAATCTCGCTAGTCAGGCTCAATATTGATACCCTACTATCTCTGATGGGGTGGGGGGTTGTTTTATGTGTCATATGGGTCTCAAGCAGCCTTCTAGTAGACCCGTCATATAGAATAATCAATCAAAATTGATATTTTCTCTGTCAGTCTCTCCACTAATCATCAACATTTTATTTGATAGTGTTAGCAATTATTACTGTTATTTTTAATGCTGTTCTTATTATTTCTCCATACTTAAAAGCATTATACACATGTAATTGTGCATCACTACATGACTACTAAACACACTGCTACAGCTTTTTGTCTCCTCTTCTTCCATTTTCTTTTCTTCACCATCCTGTCTATCTAAAACTGCACACATCTTTCAATTTCAGCTTTCTCCAACAACACCACTTTGCTCTATGTGATTTTGCTTTTCCAGCATTTCCATTTTATTGCAAACATATATCAAAGTTGTTTCTCTCTAAATCAGCTTA
The DNA here is from genome assembly GCA_033675545.1 of Elysia crispata. Taxonomy (NCBI): domain Eukaryota; kingdom Metazoa; phylum Mollusca; class Gastropoda; family Plakobranchidae; genus Elysia; species Elysia crispata. Next base: position 274,455 of record JAWDGP010002524.1, read on the forward strand.
GTCTTTCACTGTTATCCACGCCCGCCCGCATGTACACACCCCCTCTTTTTTAATTTTTTTTTATCAATCTCTATGTCTCTAGTCCCAATGATTGATTTGTCTTATCACTGCAGATATTTCCATAGATCCTTATATTAGTGATAACGTTTCTCCTGAAATAAGCTTTTTTCATAATTCTGTTATATTACATTCATAAAGTATCATATTATTTTGTGGATGTGTATGTGAGTTATTCATTCTAAATCGCATTCTCAATGAATTACTTTTTGTCTAAACTAAATCTTATGAAAGAACAAATGAAATGGCTAGAGTAGATGCTTTAGGAAAGAAAATCAAATCAAAACAAAGGGGAATAGAAAGAGGTTTTCCTATTGTTTTGATTATATATTATACACCAAAACTGGCGCAGGACCATGCTACATATTATTTATCCATATAAACTTTAATAAGGGTTCAGTTTTGATAGTTCCTTCATTGCATTTCTGGTTTTACATAGGTGAGGGTTACAGTCTCTTTAATTTGTTTCTTTATTTAATACACTTTCTCGTTTGATTGATCTAACTTCAGTATTATAATTAGTGGATTCCTCTTCCTGTAAGTTCTAAAACCTACCATTATAATTTCACAATTTCAGTGGCAGAACCAGGTGCAGGATTCGACAGCCGGGGCCTGGGTCTGAGGGCACAGAAGAAACTTTTGGGGAAAATGTCCAGCAAAAAGATTGCCATGAGCTTTATTGATGAGACAACAGGAAGAGTTTTGGATAACACACATAAAGTGTTGAAAACTTACAAAGATAACAAGAAAGATGCGGACAAAATTCTTAAATATATCATCAAGTCAGTTATCAAGGTAGGCATAATGTATTCATTTTAACTGAAAATCGGAAGACAAAGGAATTTTTTAGTAATGCTTAAGATGCTATCCTCAAAGAAAAAAAAACAAATAATTGCAAAAGGTCAATTGTGTTGGGAGAGAAAGTCGAATTCTACCACTGCATAAATTGCTTCTTCTTCTTTTTTTTTTCCCAAAGTTTACATTTATTTATTTGAAGACTCTTTGTGCCAGCCTCGCAGACCACCTGCATGTATCTGAGTTTATGTATCTTTCTCTCTCTCTCTCTCTCTCTCTCTCTTTCTTTCTCTTTTTTTTGGTAGATGTTGACATTCATTTAAAATTAATTTAATTTTTATTTGATTTGTTTGCCAGCTTGGAATTATGTACAAGAATGATCAGTTCAACAGAGATGAGCTGAACTTTGTTGAACAGTTCAAGCAGAAGTTCCACTCACTAGCCATGACATTTGTATCTTTCTATGAGGTGATTTGCAATTCTTTTTTATTTGATTTTATGATTTTACATTTATCTCTCTCACACTCTGGCGGTATTGCTGATTGTGATTTTCTTTTATTTTACCTCTATAGTTTATCCTATTCTCTCTGTCTGTCTGTCTGTCTGTCTGTCTGTCTCTCTCTCTCTCTCTCTCTCTCTCTCTCTCTCTCTCTCTCTCTCTCTCTCTCTCTCTCTCTCTCTCTCTCTCTCACTCTCTCACTCTCTCTCTCTTCTTTACTTGCCTGCATTTACAATAAGATCATAATGATCGTCAATACTTGTTATGCTTGATTAAATCATCCAACGCAAATTTATTATAATACTGGATGATCCAAAGCAAAGATGGCCTGTCATATAAAAGTTATCAAAGTTAATTTAAGTTAATAATCCTTTAATCATTTAAAAGAGAAGTAAATATAGAAAATTTCTTATTCATGTATTTCTGATAAGTCTTATACTATGATATATGTTAATCGTTAGTTTACACATGTTATTTTTATATTTTTTGCTTTTGTTGTATTTAGTTGAAATTACATCCTGACAAGCAATTAAAAGTTTGCTTAGGCCCCACTCCTCCCATTGAAAATAAAGCCCGTGATTAGATTTAAATGGCTGTTTTTTTTTCTTTCTTTCTTTTTTTTATATTTACAGAGACTTGTATTTCTAAATATTGCACTGGTCTACAAAATTCTTATTAGTATTATATTTCTTAACTTTTGTTTTCATATACCTCCTTGTGTAGGCAATTTTCATAATTTTTTTTTGTTAATTTCCTCATTTCAAGGTGGACTTCACATATGACAGAAATTTTCTTCGCAAAAACATTGAAGAGTGCAGACAGTTGTTACAGACTATCATTGAGCGACATTCCACAGACAAGACAAAGGGAAGGGTGGATCTTGTTTTCCAAACATTTTGTGAACCAGATTTATTAGATGCAATTTTTACAAACGAAACCTACAAACCTTTTGTAGATCCAATAATTAAGGATTTAGGAACGTTAATGGATGAAAACAAGTTTTGATTTTTTAAATGCTTCAATATTTTTTTCTTTCTCAATTGCTCACCGAAAGATCTGATATTTTTTGCAGCAGTTTTTTTTTTTTATGAAAGGAGACTGAATTTCCACAAATTCGAATTTGTGAAGTGCATCACAAATCTTGTGTGTGTATATTATCAAAAGCAATAAGTAAAGGATCTGATACATTTCAAAATCATTCTCTTCTGAAAGATGCTGTATGTTTGCACTACTTTTAAAAGCCAACTGTTGTATTTACACTTCATCGTCATTTAAATACGAGTTATCTTGTGATGCAGTTTCACCAGCAGTGGGTGCCGAGACAATGATACACTTTATATCTATGAGAAAGCTCTCTTCGCCTGCTGAAAATCTGTCACAAGGCAATTCTTTTACATCAAATTATATCATTTCATTGTAAGAATATTTTGTAACCTTTGTAAGAACTTCATTTTTGTGTAAATTTCATGGTTTTGACTTGAAACCGTGCCTTAGTGTGTTTTAGTTATACATTGGTGTGCAGAGATCACAAACATGTTTTATATGAAATCTTGAGATATCAATAACAGACTTGTAAATATCCCTCTAAAAGCATTCAGTATGTAAATTTTTTAACTAGTCTTGTTGATTTAAGTGAGGAATGAATGCTTTTGCTGGGTGGAAGAATATTCAAGGTTTTATGTATTGTGGTTGAATTATTTTTTGAGCTGTGCTCTTACTTATATAATATTATGCTGGTGTGCTCGTACTTTAAATCAAGTAATCTGTTATCATATGAGTGAAGATTAAGGGCTTTGGTTTCTTAATCTGCATGCTTGTTCAATAGAAGCAATGGTGAGATTTATGTTGAAATAATCAATATGATTTTTTTTGCTCTATATTCACTGATTGGTGACTGGTGATCAATTCGCCGTAATGAATGCAGGACGAAAGAAAAAGGAGCTCAGACATATGCCCTTTTTATGTTAGAAAATGTTGAGACATGAGCTATGTAAACAGTAGTTGTTTTGGTACAATTCTCAATCAGATAGGATGCATACTTAAAATGGCCATGAGGGCTATTCGCCATTCATCCTATGTTATTTTACATACCACTTTTTCCAAACCTATATTGCCATGAATTATTTTGGAAAAAGAGAAAAAAAATCATTCTGGAATCAGTTCTGTGAAAATTCCAATTTTGAATATACACTCAGGGCATGGGTTCATCTGAGTAGGTTGTGAAATTACTTAATTAATCTGACTTTTTTTCTTGCTTCCTTTATCCAAACTATCTCGTTCCTTTAAAAATTGTGAATGTTCATTTTCTATGTGAGCTTTTGCTTAACTACAAAACAAGATTTGAGAGGGTTAGTTAGTGCTTAATTTTTCAGGAGAGATTTTCCTTAAAAAAAAAAAGATGATTGTGGACTGAGAAGGATAGCGAGTAAGAGCAGCACTGGAGAGAAGTACTAAAATAATCTAAGATACATGCATTGAAGAAGGAAAAAGAAGGCATAAAAGTTATAAATTTTTTAACATGCTATAAGCCTATCTAAATCATATATGTAGGAAGACAAATTAAGAATGGAATCTGATGGTGAGTGAGATTTTATGGGGTTGTGAGCTGTGGTTGTGATGTTGATTTCTCAACTTCACTTACTTTACATAATATCTAAACAAATTGCATTTATGGATCTATCAAAGAAATCATAAAACCACAGTTATCTCTAAGTTATTGAAACTGTTTTCTTGTCTTTTCCAATTGTCATTTGACATTCCATCATTCAAACCATCTTCACTATTAAATATGCATCTTCTCTTTATTTTAGTATTGAAATGGAAAGACAAACAACAAAAAATAGCCTCATTACACTCACTGAGAATGAAAAAGAATTGACTGTTGTGATGTAGGTACTTATTTTTTTTTACTCTTGTCATTATTAATAAAAATTAATGTTATTATATGTGTTTTTATGTTATTATCATTAGTCATTAAATCAGTTCACACAGCACCAATTACCGTAGTGGTGTAGTAATGACGACAAAAATGCCAATAGCAGTTTAACATAATCAATGACAGAGCATGAAATCTGTATTTTTTAAATTTTTTTTTATGGTACAAGCTGTTTCTTTAAAATGACACAATCAGTTGCTTCTACCACTATTTACATTAATTTAATGTGTGTTTCCATTAAAAGCTTTAGGGTATTTTCAGTAAAGATCTGTAAGTGGAAAGATAAAAGATAAAACTTACCTCGTGTTTTTATTTTCATAAGAAAAAAATACATAAACAGGAATGTTGCTATTCTGAAAATTCCCTTTTAAATTAAATAAATGAACAAATAAGAACCATGAATAATGCCCTTATTACGTTATTTCTAAATTTATAGATGTACTTAATTTGAAGATGTAGTTTGAATTGTCAATCATATATTGCTGTGTAAAATAGCATATTGCTTCATAGCAGGCGAGGATTAAAAATATTCTAAAGAGAAAAGTTTTATACAATATAAAAAATCCTAAAAATAGTGTGACTGACTCACTGAAGAATATTTAACTTTTCCTTTTTTCACAGAATTTGAAGTTTTTATGATAAGCATTTTTGTAACACTTTACCCGGATTGAGAATGCCGACTTAAAATTCTTTAAAAATTATAATAAGTTTATATTATATTGTTGTAAAAGAAAAGACAATGTAGATAGACCATTCTGAAATTTCCTGATAAAAATAAACTAAACATTTATTGCATAATTCTTCAGTAATTAAATTAAAATTACAGTGTATGGTTTTAAATCCATTGCAAAGCAAAATTGAAAACAATTTTTCACCACTCTGACAGGTATCATCTCGCAGATAGGATAATACCAGCACAAACTTCTTTGAAACATGGATACAATGTTTTAAGATATTTATATGTAAGTGGTGTACAACATAATTGTGTTTAAGAGGAAACATATTTACTAAAGAAATGGTGCTTCAATTACTATCAATTTTGTGAAAGACTGGAATGTTTAACCTCATGAATCCTGCTTGAAATGATCATGTGGTGATCATGATTTTGTTTGATGATGCTCTTTGTAAATTATAGTTGCAAATTATTTTTTGTCAATTTTTAAAAATTTTGTATATGTTTTGAACCCATTAAGTCTCTGTACATGAACTTCCTTTTACTACTGGCCAAAGGATGTGATGAATTTCCACAATAGCTCCAAATCTATAGACCGTGTTGAATGAAATCTAAATGCAGTTTACAAAGTCACAAACACTATGGTGCTATTTGACCAATATGTTTATGAAGGAGGCAAGTCTGTTTAGTTTAATAATTTTGAAGAACATGAGCTATTTATGAAAATAAAATCTAAATTTCTTCATCATAGCTTTGAATCTTATTTATACTGTTTGGATTTCAAAATATTCTTTCTTTTGAAGTGTACAAATTCTAGATAAACTCAGTTGTGATACATAGGTGTACCTTTTATGAAAAAGCCAACATTTTTCTTTGTCTTTTCACCATTAAAAATTGAATTATTGCTGATTAAAACAACAATTGTCAGCTAATAAATAATTTTTTTTGGGCAGTAAAAATCAGTCTTATAATTTTCCCTATGACAAAAAATACAAAGTACACTTGTTTTTATCAGTCCTGTTGTCAAATCTTGATATTTTTTTTTTCAAAGCCGCATAAAGCTTCATATCGTTAAGTGATATCAAATAGTGCTGTATTTTGCTATATTTAAAAATATGTGCAATTCTTGATATTCAAGGATTGCTTTCCTTGCAAATCAGTTTTCATATGTTGATGTAAGATTTTTTTCATGTTGTTCATAGGGGGATCTGGTGCAAATCAGTCACAGGTTGGAAGTTTCACTCATTGAGCAGTGGATATCACTTAAAAGAAGAACTTCATTTGGACCATTAATGAGAGTGAAAGAACGATAAATCAAAACATTTCTATGTTCAGAGATATTTTGTTTCGTTAAAAAAGTGATTAAAGAAAAAAAATGCATTGCAAAAGACTTTTTGTTATGTACCCAGTCCAAATGAAGAATTGCTGCCCATTTTAAAATTACTTGGACGTTCAAAACAAAGTTGAAAAAAAAATCAATTGCTGTAGTTGATTTCGCACTAAATTCCACATTAAGCAGACAAGTAAGCATGCTTGATTTTAGAAGATTGCCTTTGAGGCACTAGATGCATTGATAGGAATCGACCAACAAGATTGAAACAAAACATAGACTTTGTATATGGTCATCGATACAAATTTTACAAATATCTGCTGAGGCCATGGGAGAACCATATGGTCATTTCTATGATATGTTTTCCATGAGACAAGGAATCTCCAAAGGCAACCAATGACTGACATATTTCATTTTCTCTTTTTAAAAATCCCATTCTTGCATGTCATCTGTTTTCATCTTTTGGAAATCATAGTAGACGGACATAAAATTTACGTTTGTTTATTTCTCCAAACCATGACAAACAGATCATCTAATCTATGCAGCATTGGTCATCATTGTCAGTATGTCAAACTGTTTCTCTAATATTTATTGAATTCTTTTGAAAAGTGTTTTTTTTTTTTCTATTGATGGTTATTATCCCTGAATGTTTGCATGATCAAAAGGTGCTGAGTGAAAGATATCCTTTGTGTGTTGAAAACTTTCATATGTAATATATGCTCATTGCGCTAACTTAATAGCATGAATCATTTTGAAATGCATGAGAAATAATCTGATTTTCTATTGTTGCTTTAAAATATAAATAAAATTGTAATTTCTGTCAAATGAAAGGATACTGCATTATTCGTTTTCAGAATTTCTACAATAGAGATATTGAGAGTAATGTGCTTAGTAATTGGCACTTTCGAATTCTAGAATTTTACAAAGAGACAGAAGTGTGAATTTGTTTGTTCTTTGATATAGGCTGTCCACAACACACTTATCTCATATCTTTGTGCATATCAAACTCATACCTCTGTAGATCAGGGTGGAACTGAAAAGATGAGGCTCTTTACTCAGTTAATGACAGCGTGGGACTTGAACCTTTGTTGGAGATTTCTCATGGATATAAAACTGCTTTCTTTGGAGAATAAAATGGGAGATTGCTAGTTCTAGAAAAGTATGAAGTTGGTTTTCCTGATTATATAACTTTTGCTGTTTAAATGGCTTTCTACTTTGCTCTGCCTTTTATATAATTTTGTGCTCTCAATGATATATTTTTCCAAGAAATAAAAGTATTTAGTTTCCCTAATCTGGATAAGAAATAATTTTGTGAGGGCACAGTAGATAAAGAAATACCACAGAGAATGAAAATCATTTTGAGAGTGCACATGCAAATTTTCAAAAGGTTTCATCAGTTCATAAACTCAAATTAGAATGCACAGCTCATAAAGAAATTTACTCCAAACACAGCAGAAGCAGCTCATAACCCCTCCCCCCCAAAAAAAAAAAAAAAAAATATGGCTATTTTACTAACAATTCTCCAATTTTGGAGGTTGATTTAAAAATAAAATGTTTCTCTAAAATAGGAACATCAAAAACTTTTATTCTTGCAAAAGTAATCTTTCCCTGTAATTTCACAAGGGTCAAGATTTCTGTTTAATCTGGAATACAATGTTGATTCTGCTGTGCATTTGAAACCTTGATCTCTTCTGGCGCAAAGCTAATGTTTGTCTTTTGAACACAAATTGGCCATATTTCATCGTTGAGAGATCAAATGCATGTGAATTTTTATCAATATGAAGCTTTTTTTTTTTTTTTAAAAAAGAAAACAAACAACATTCTTCTTACCGAATCATGAAATTTTAAAATATCTTTTTCTGAGCATCTTCATTTGTGTCTAGTTCTTTTGCATCCTTCTCCATGCGTTGTGTTCATTATTAATGCAAACCAATAAGTACAAAAAGTTGAAAGTGACCATATTTTTCTCGAGATTCTCCTCCAAAGCATTGAGTCATTGCAAATTTAGTTGTTTAATAAAGTACATGTATGAAAGCTCTAAGTAAATCATTTTGACCAGACATTGCATGTAAAATAACTTTATAAAGAAATGCCTTAGTAGAATATCTTAATTTGAGATCTCAACTTAATGAAAAGCTTTGTCATGAAAATAACAATAGCCATATATGTTATCATTTAACTGATAAATAAAAATAGCTATTTGAGTAATTGATTATGTCTGGAAACTTGTTATTTTATATTAGGTAATCTTTTTTTCTATACACACTATACATTTGATCTTACATTCAAACTTAATGAGGAAGCATTAACCCCAGGGAACAGCAGGATTTTTTTTCTCCCACAGATATGATTTTTTCAAAATTCATGGTGATATGTTTGAACACTTTTTATGGCTAAATCAATACTTTTATTTTCTGTTTCAATGGCTATATGATATTTATGCTTGTGTCAATTTGTTTCAGAAAATTTTAATTTACAAGACAAAGTTATAGAAATGTAGAAGGGAAAAAGAAACAAGAATTAAATGGCATAAATGACTAAAAAATGCATTCCCAATTAACATTTCTTAATGGTTTCATCAATTAAGTTAAATATTGTTACATCGTAAATATTTAGCATTTGTACACTTTTGTAATTTAATATATATTTGTTTGTCATCTGATGGTTGAAAAAAAATTGTATCTGTACAATAAATACATGTGTAAACTGCAAACACAATGGATCCTTCTAGTTCTAGTCCTATCTCACCTGCTGTGTTGTTCATGTAACAACAATTGATCTCTTTGAACTAAATTCTCTTTGAATAGTGATACCAAAAGGTCTTTTTTTATGCTACTGTCAATATATATCTGGGCCAGAATGACTACCTTTGACCAGTTCCTGCTCTACCTGCAGCCTTGCCGCAAAAAAAAAAATTCCTGTTAAAAAAAAATTCTCACTTAAGTGTTTTATGTTTACACTAAAACTATCTTGGTTTTCTGTTGTTACCAGAGTCTGCTCACATCTTTAAATATGTCTCAAAATCAGATCCTTTAAAAAAATCAATTGAAAAGATACAATGGTGCTCTATGACTTGTCTATATGCTCTTGACTCTTTCATAATTTTAAGTCCAGGTAAGCTGATAGTTTTACAGTAGAAATCTAAACTGTTATCTCTCTATTCATTAAGATTAATGAAACTTGAGCAGTGTAGAAGCATTGGCTTTGCCTTTTTACTGATCAACTTGGTTGGCTTTCTTTTAAGAGTAGACTAAATCCTATAATTTTAGGGTGCTTAAGAACCTTTTTTTTATTTTCCTACGAATGCACTAAAAATGTAACAAGATCAAAGTTAAGCTATAGTCAAAATAAAGTTAATACAAATTTTGTAAAATCCTGTGCGATGTCACTTTGGCATGGGTGCCAGCTGGCTGGCATTGATCAGCCTGAAGTTGTAGATCGTTTTTTTTTTTTTGGTCTGCAGTGATTCAATAGTTTTGTGCTCCATTGTTTTCCATATTGAGTTCTTTCATTCAAGACTATAACCAACCATTATGAATGGGGTTTTCCTCTTTGCCAATGCCTATAAGAAATGTTTGAACTTTATTATTACAGTGCATATGACGTGTTATCCAATAAGTAACTAGGCTTGCTGTATTACTTAGAAAGAAATTATGCATTAAGGATGATATGTTTAGTGTAATTTAGAATGGTTAGCCATGTACAAGGTTCTTCAATGTTTCAAAATTTCAAAATCCATTTAGGTTGTCTTCCTATAAAAAGATAATAAAAAAAAAATATTTACTGTTAATTGAGAAAGTTAATTTGGTTTTGAGCCCGGGAAAAAAAAGAGAGAGAGATAGATAGAAAGGGTAAAAACCCAGTCCGTCTATAGTGGAGGACAGAGTAGGAAAAAAGGAAGAAAAAACTAAATCATGAGATGACAATGATGTTGGAAATTTTATGATTTTCATTGATGATTTCACACAGAAGAAGACATCAGTGGATCATCACCCTCTAGGCATAAATATAAATCTTGATTGAGATGGTTTACATAAATCTGTTGGTCTTACTCCAGTTTTAGTTGGGATAAGGAAGCTCTTTGACCAAGATCTAAATTTTTGATAATCTTATCATAAGCAAAGAAAATAAGTCTGACATCTCAAAAGAGAACATCGTATGACACTATAAGAGAAAACAATGGAGAAGCAAAGGTATTCATATAAATTAAAGAAGTGCTTGCCTGAGTTGACAAGGCTGAGACCTGCAACATCTTCTGAGCCATCCTTTAGCTTGATACAAAGTTTGAAACAGAGTGGGTACTGCATTTATTGCACAGTATTTTTAATCCAACCATTTGGTGTCTTGCTGTTGTTGTGCACCAATATTTAATTTCGAAAAGAGATACAATTTATTTTTAGGCCCTTTTAAAAGCTCTTCATCAAATCGATAAAAATGGACACCTATGATTATGAACCTCCTAGCATTTTTGTTTGTGCTTACAATGCTTTAAAAATGAGCACTTCGAAGAGGATTTAAATAAATTAGATTAGGAAAGTAAATTGTAACTATTTTCCTCTTTGTTCTTTGATAACCATCGCTTGCCTTTAGGGTAAAACATACTTTATGGGATACCAGGGGCAAAGACCACATTCTAGATTCACAAGTTTTTTTTTGCAATTGACAGAACAGAGATGACACTTTCTTGTTCATTCTTGAGCATTCTATGTTATTTTTTTTCTTAAAAGTAATAAAACAATAAACTCTACAGGTCTTTGGGGTAACCTCATTTCGCTGGCATGGAGGCTCCAGCAGATGATCTTGCACCCATGAATTAGGTAATTAAAACTATGTCCAATATGTTGGTATAATCAGAACAATGCTTCAAGAGAGACTCCTCACTTTCTGTTTTAAGATTGGTAGTATTTACTTTTATTATTGCAAAGATTGCACATTGAATCTTCATAGTTCAGTCAAATTTAAGAACTGTGCTAAAATGCTCTATTTATTTTATCAACTCCTAATTCCCATCGCATTATTAATAGAACAAAAAACTAATGTTAATTGACAATGATATTTATTTTTATTTCTTGACTTAATTTCAAAAGAAATATCATTTAAACAAAAAATCAAAGCAAAATCTAACATAGAAGCAAGCAAACAAAAAAAGCAAAAAAAAAAGAAGGAATGGAATATCACATTATGCTCAGACGTAAGAAATCGTAAATTCCTGATGTGGTAAGCTGCCCAAATTTCTATGCTGCCTAGATTCACTGCTTAATCAAATTAAAGTTGAGCACTTCACTACCATTTAATTGTGGATGATGTGCAATGTGTTCATAGTATGCAGTATAGTCTATCTATACGGACATGATTCCACATTCCCAAATTTATCCTTTAATATCATTACTAAAGATTTTCTTTTACATTAACGTATTTTCCATGCCTTCTCCCCTTTATTGACATTCCTACCTTGAGAAAGAAGCCATGCAAACGTGCTTAAAAGTGAAAAACACGGCTGGTACCTGATCTACTCATCTTAACATCACAAATTACACCCTTGCTATGTGGCACAACCTGTTGTGGCTGCCACTCGCCAACAACCCTCCTCTCTCCCACACTCCTCCCCAAAAGGTGCCAAACACACTCTCCTTTCCAAAAAGGAGCAGAGGTTCAAGGGAAATAGCCTAATAAATAAAGTTTCGACCAAAAATAAATTTGGGGGGGTGGGGGGAGAAGTTCTCAAGTACTCATACCTGTAAGTGATAAAAATGTCCCTTTGTTTTCTCCTTCATTTAAACGCTTCTATTTATGGACATATTGTCTTCCAGCAGTATGTCAATATATGCAGATTATACTGCAGCTAAATTTGATATTTTATATGTAGCATGATTCCTTTTCAAGACTTAGGGAAATAGAAGAAAAAAAATAAAAGGTCAGCTAGGTATAACAAATTTTAAGTACAGATCTTTTTTTGGCTGAAATTTCTAATAATACAAAGAAAAGTAAATATAAATTTAACCTCAGACGCTCTTGAATAATACTGCTCAAAAAGCCTTGAGAACTTGAAATGGAAAAAATAATATTCGCCTTATGCTCTTACATTTGTTTTGTAGTTGCTCTAGACGATGTAAACCAAGCCTACATAATTCCAGGCCAACATGTTAATTTCTTTGTGAAGGCTACAGTGTTTGCTAATTAAATAATTCAAATAATAGTTGTGATGAATCTGAAAGACTATTAAAAACCACACAAAAAAAAAGATAATTTACATAAATAACAGCCAGTAAAGAAAGTCTAAAACAAATCAAAGAGACTCTCATTCTAAAACTACGTTGAACAAAATTCATTTGTCAATTAAATAAAAATAATTTCTAAAGTATTCTTCAATACCCTTATGCACACTTGCATCTGACCCTGGGATATTGTATGTATTCAGCACATCACAGAGAATTGTGTATGCATGTACCTTTTGAGATTCACAACACCACATGTTTCCCTGATTTCACATTTTTGTACTGTCACTGCTGGTCAATAGAACCAATCATTCACAAATGTATTAGCACTATACGCAGACGGTACAACAGAAATTAAGCTTTTGGAAAATTTTGAAATTCATAGTAAGGATATTACAGAGCAATAAGAAAAGTCACATGTTGTCAAAACATTACCAGAGTAGCAGTTGAGGCATAAGATCACCAGTAATTATGGACTAGACTTGCAAGATCAAGTGTTCAATTGTTAGATGCTTTTTCCCAAACATGACCAGTTTAATACTGGATTGATACCTTATTTACTGGCAAGACATAATAATTGATGCACAACAAAACCTACTTTCACACTAATCTGCCTTCTACTAAATGATCTAAAAGATTAATTTTTTTTCCTTAACATAAGAAAAAAACGTCAAGTTTCTTATAAAAATATGTTTTACAAATGACCATATTGATAGTTTGGAATGATACATGTAATAATCCAAATACAACATACAATGTATCTATCATAGCCAAAGATTGCTGAACAGTAAAAAAAAGCAGTACGACTAAATCAATATGAATTTAGCCTTTCTTGGTCTATTGGCTGCTAAATTCTGTTCTCTAATAAAAAAAAAATTTTTTTTCTACCACAGTGTGATGCCAATTTAAAATTTTTTGTACCTTATACTATGCAACAAAACCTCCACCGGCCAACATTTTATAACATTTCTCACAACTGGGTAAGTTAATTAAAACGTGCATCTAGTGTAACTGACTGAGTGCAATCACTCCCACAGATGGCAATAATAGACTATATTTGACCATGTAAATTTGAAGCAAAACACATGACTTGTATGGCAAAAGAAAGCTGAACAAAAACAGCTGGTGTTACAATAACCTGGACCTGTAAGTCATGTGGGTTATTGGAAGCATGCCAATTCATGTTACTGACCAAAGTCTAAGTACAAATGCTCAATTTATTTTTATTTTTTAATGTCACAAGTTTTTTCTTTTCAAATTCTTTAAAGCAACATCTTCATCATTAACAGTAGAAAAACATCAGCAAAACACAATACAAAAAAAAAGTAAACAAGAAAGACACGCTAGGATACAAAAGCCCATTTCCTTTCTTCCTAATGACAACTGCAAAAGATTATATTTCTCTGGAAAGATATTAGATTAGATCTTATCTTTGAAATATATATATTTTTTTAATCTCTTGTTCAGATTCAAATTTCTAACTCTGACTCATAGGGACTGGCCATGAGATGTTTACTCCTTACTGGTTTTGCTTGAACTTACGGAATTTATTATGAATAGTTTTAAATCCAATTTCAATTTATTTAATGTCTTTATTAGTTACTATTATTACAAAAGAGATGGATGTTTAAAATTGATGCCACATCTAGGGATAACCTTAGAAAAAAATCTAAAATGTCATGAGCCAGTCAATAGCCTTCAACTTCCAAGTTGAGCAACACAATACTCACAATATAAGACTTTAGCCCGCATATCTTTTTATGTCCTTTAAAAAATTCTTTCTACATTAGTCAATTGAGAGGCAGAGTACTTTTGATTAAATTATGAACCCATGAAAAGGTGGCGCTTTTCCTTTCTTTGAAGAGATGCTAAATGAGTCAGGACTCATGAGACGAATAAATCTTGGTACAATATTAGTGTTAGCACCATGTTAAGAGTTAAGGTAAATGAAGTCACTGGCTGATAATAAATCTATTTCTAATGTCTGTAATTGTTACCATTGAACATGGAACATATTTAAGGACTAGCATATTAAAGGACTAGACGTGGGAATTGTAGCACATGTTTAAAAAAAATTGAAGACTTAAAACTCAAATTCAAGTTATGGCTTTAAGCTTATTTAAATTTGAAAACTTATACATTGCAATTAAATAATGTATGTATTATACATATTAAATCATTCACTGAGACATTACTATGAGGTCTTCAAATATTTGATCCATCATCCTCTTATGGAAAATTTAAAGAAAACAAAATTCAACCACTAAAAAATAGTGTACTTGGCAAAATTTATCAATATATAACAAGATATCCTTAAAAAATTTATCTTCATACAAAGTCAAAAGGCAAGAAAAAGAAAAAAGTATACTCTTTTACACTCAAAGTACACCGAACATGGACTAAAATTTGATTTTCACAATGAATATACGCAAACACTTTGATCTTTTATAATGAAACCCCAGAAGCTTTCCATTTGTTTAGCCGGACTATTGTGAACAGAGCTATAGCTGACACAGCCATCCATATGCATATTTTGACAATGGGGTGAACAGGGGTCTTCAAAACAGCTGGCTGAAAACAGAAATTAAAATTTGTAAAATACATAATCAAGAAATCTTTTTTTTTTAAATCACATTTTGTTAGGGTGAATCAGTACCACAAGGCTAGTTATTTAAGATTTTCTTCCCAAAAAAACAGGCATGTCATATTTTAAACTGTCTGAGCTTTCATTGCATATGTTAATAATTAAATCATATTCAAACAATCACTGGCCTTTAATTCAAAGCAATGTTTGCACTTGACCACAAAATTAATAAATGTACCAATTAACTGAAAATTAAAAATTTTTAGATTATGGGCCTTTCTTATCAAAGGAATTTGCCATAGACTAACAAAAACCAACCTGCTACAGTGTATATGATAAATAAATGTGATACTCAGAGTAAAAATGTTTACTGCATAAGTTCTATAAAAAAAGAGAGTGATCAGTAGCAATTTAAGATCTACATTAATGATTACTATAGCTTTAGGGCAGTTTCAGATCAATGAAAAATATTAATAATTACAGCCTAATACTGAATCAATTCAACATTTACCAGCCTTACCTTCAAGACAGAGACATAAAAATTACAGTTTTTATAAATTAAATTAAATTATGTTCTTTTTTTCTAAACTTCAAAGAAAATATCTTGTGTGGCTGAAGATACAGAATGATTGCAGAGAGAAAGATATCAAAGAATCAGCAAAGATAAATAACTTTGAGCTTGAAATGAAAAATCGATTTTTAAAAGACTAACATAAATCGTGAGGTTACCTTTTGATCAAAATACCAGATATCAAGAAACCATAAACTCAAATATCTGATTGAGCTGTATCCCTGGGCTGTAACTTTGTCATCAATTTTTTAATGAGCATAAATTTTTTAGTATTGTGCACTATTTGATCAAGACAAGGGCTTACCCAGCCTCCTTGCTGATGAACCCACAATGAGACAGAGATTTTGATGAACAGTAAAGACCATGTGAGGTATTTTTCGTAGAGCTCCAAGCTTTCTCTCAAGGCACGGATAGCAATATCAGAACAGAGGAAAAACAAAACTAATATTTCCCTCGCTTTAGCCCTTTCTCTGAAGTAAAACTGATTTAAGTAGGCTTTAAATTGCTCATGGGTCATGCTCAAGTCAACCTGAAGAAAAAAAAACAACAAAAAAACAAACCAAAACTTAAGTAAATTCAGAGCATTAGGTTAGCTCCATGTGATTGGATATTAAATTATTATACTAAGATTGACATAATTTACAAATTGAATTAAGAGCCAAGTAAATGAGAAATAAGATCCCAGTTTAAAAATAACAGCAGTGTGATTTCAAGGTATGGCTTACGCAATAATTTATTTCTCTAGTTTTCTAAAAAAGACAAACTCATTGACATAATTCATTAAGGCTACCTGATGGAGAAAGTATAAGTTCTCTACTTTCTCTTTGATTAAAAAAATCAGATTCATATTTGCTATTCACTATACAAACACCTTTCCTAAACTATTTGAAAAATAATGAGTATGCCTGCCATAATCCAATGGCTGCAAATTCAAAGGCACTGGTGGAAATTGCATGTACTATAGCAATATGAATGCATCTGATGTCTCAATATCTCCATTTGTCTTCATGGAAGAAGGAAAAATAGAAACATTCGATGATTAATCCCTTTTGAGGCCTATCTTTATTATTCATTTCAGCTTTGCATTTTTGCACACTTTTTTTCTTGTCATGTATGAACTCCATATTTATGTCTAAATATCAAAGCAGATTGCACTTTATAATATATTATCCACATGCTAAGAAAAGACAAGTCAATATAAAAATTTATTCACCCCTGCAGAACTTTCCTTGATGTCTTTTCGTTGTCTCGTTGACATAAAGGAGTCTGCTTTAAGTTGAAGAGCCTGCCCATCTTCCACCCACAGGGCATTGTTGTAACATGAAAGTCTAAAAGATTTGATGTAAAAAAAATCTGTGCCTTCAGGAAAGATAGCCAAAACTAAAAGTATTTTCATTCACATAATGTCTAATAAACTTAATTCACTACTTTTTCTAGGAAATAACAGTATCTCTCATACTAAATGTACATAAGAAAATGAATATGACCTGTTTGTAGTTTCAATTTCATAAACCTTGTCTTTTTGCTGCAAGAATTGCCAAATTCCAATCATTTCAAAAACATCACAACATCTGGCATATATTTTTATGACTGTGATCATGTCTCTATAAAATTCTAGGTAACTGTTCCTTGGTACTTTCTATAAAATTGGTTACACCATATGATCAACTGTTTTGGCAAACTGGTCAACAAAATGATTTAAGAGAGACTTTGAACATAAGTTTTCCTTAAATACACTGTCTTCCCTGACAGATAACATGAAAAGCAATTTTTTCTTACCCTTTTTGCATACACTTTTGAATGAACTTAGTGCCATAAGAAGTGAATTACGGTTGACCTTAAAGATTTCAATAAGAGATGAATGGCCTATTTAGGATTGTTGGGAACAAGTTGACCCCATAACATCTCAAAAATGTGATTTAATGTGGCTCACTTATAATGAACATCTTAAGGAAAACAGTTAATAAAGTGGAATTCTCCTCAGTCAGAATTAGAAAGTTAGATTTGATTCCCAGCAGTATTTTACGTTGTAACGTAATTGCTTTAAGGGAAACAATGGATACTAATCTCAGGTTAGTTGAGGATGTGAAGAGCTACATGATAGATAAATAAAAAACAGCGAAGAGGAAAGAAATAAAGTAAAACGACAAAAAGACAAAGGAAGAGATTAGAGAGTGTCATTAGCTTTCATTTTGTCTTCTTCTTTTTTTTGATGCATCACAAACATTAGTAATTTAATAATGCGATGCTCTATTTCAAAATGTTTGAGGTTGAAAAAACTCTTTCGATTATTTATTGAACATCTGTCATTAACATTTAGAAGTACTTTGATAGGTCTCAGACTTCAAATTGAAGAATTAGTTCTTTTTTTTTCTACATAAAATATTGTTTAAGATTAATCTTTCATATACTTTATTAATCCCAAATTTCTGATAAGTAAGTTAATATTTTTTCCCCAAAAACTTTGAGATGAATAATAGTACAGTTGAATTTAATTGGAATAATTTTATCTGAGAAACAAATAACAGCTCAACAGACCAATTAATTACAAAAAAAAAGTTGATAGATCAGTAAAACTATAAACACTCTTATTTTGTCATGATTCTTTTGTCTCCAGTAGATTATATAAAATAAATGAATGGCAAGTTCTACAAAATATTATCACCTTTCAAAAACCTCATCATTTACAGCAATAGCAGGTTCTCTTTTAATTTGATCTTTCAGAAAGTTTTGGAAGAGAACTTGTCCTTCATCCTCAACATCTCTGAGGCTTGTTTGGACATGATTACATTTTCTGTGGCAAAGATTCTGTTGCACATACTTCACAGGCTCTGATGTATCCAGTGGAGGTATATGAAGAGGGTCAAGACGAGTTTTTGACTGCCGACGAACAGACAACCTTGATTCTTTTCTAGGATTATTGTCCATGATCAGCGTTCAGATGGAATGTAAAATTTGATGGACAATTATTTTTAAAAGTGTGCTCTAGGGAATTCTTAATGCTGCCTAAATTATACCATTTTGAGACAGGTTAGATTGATCAATCTTCAGATTTCTCTATAGATCCATCCTCTCTGTGCAATTCATCTAGATGGAAAAAACAGATTGAGAGATAAAAATAAAAATGTTTACAAAACATGATCTTATTTAGTGAAGTTTGACAAAGTTCTTTTCTCAAATGTTTGGACTTAGTAGAAAAGCTTAAAAACCATCTATGAATATCAACAGACAAACAAAGAGACAATTAATGCTACAAGTTTCCTTTGTAATAATGTTATTCTCCTTCTGAAAAGATAAATTACAACAAAAGTGATAGTAATACTTTAGCATTACAAGTTTAAGAAATATTACAAGTGGGTGAAAAGACTCATAATGGAAAAGCCATTACGTCTGCAGTAATCTGTTTTTATACAGCCTAATCCTCTAGATGCCAAATTGCAATGGAAGAAAATATCTCATTATTTTTTTTTTTTATCTGTGATGCACAAAGCACCTCATACCATTCATCAAAACAGTGCTGTCAAGTTATCTTGAAATTTGCTTTATTTGAGTAACACAACTATTACTTAATTCACTTACAGAGAACTGATTTCTTGTGGGTGCCAAAATCATGTTTTTAAATCACTTTCAGAGAAATGTCCAGATTTTTACAGATTTCACAAACACTGTAGGCTCTTGGAAAAAGAATTTGTCATTTAAATTGTTTTTGATGCAGAAAAAAATATTGCTGTTTGTGTTGAAACCAAAAATGTAAAACAACAGGTGCTTTTTCCCAAATCAAGCTATAATTCTAAAGCCTAAATTGTGATTTCTTATTTCTGCTTACTGCTAAATTCTTTGTTTTTTAAACAAGTATACATTTTAAGGAAGAGAATTTTTTTCAATCTACCACTTTAGATAGATCTATGTAAAGTTTTCCCCAGTGAAAAGCTATGAGAGACTAAAAAATTGAGATGAAAACAAAAAAACTTTGTCACAGTCTTATTTACTGAAATTAATCATTGCAAGTTATAAATGACCATAAAGGATGCTCTGTATCAGGCATTTTTAAGTGACTTAATTTCTAGAGCAATCTCTAAATTTGTTTGAGTTTTTGTTCTGAATTAGAGCCTTATAATGCATATAAACCTGAAATAAGAGTTGGAGGAAAATAAGAGTTCCTCCCTAAAAATTAAATAACAAGCTCCAGCTTAAGTTTTAGGGAGGATTAACTAAGAAGAAATCTAAGACAGCAGTGCTCATATTCATGGAATGACAATTCTAAACGACATAATCTAGGCCTTTCTAGATTAGCTTTACATCATACATCTTTACAGTGATTTAAATTTAGATTAAATTCAGTCTTGCTTCTAGATCCCTTTATTTTCTGAAACCCCAATATTCTACTTGTCTTTCAATGCAGTTTGCCAAACAAATCCAACCTATTTCAAGTTTAGATTCTAGCTAGATTTAGATCCAATGTCCAATCTGCAATCCTCATAATTATGTTCTAGATTATATATGGTCAATAGCTCGAGGGTCAAATCTAAAATAAAACATTAACGGTCGTTTTATTCACCTTCACTTCTATTGTGTGTGTATGTTGCGTTTGGGTGCGTGCAATGTGTATGTGTTTGTGCATGCTTGTATAAGTACAGTCAAATTAAAAGTGGGCTTAAAAAAATTGCAAGGAAAAAGACTGACTCTTCTCATTATTGATAGAATATTGATTTATCTCATTCATAATTTCCGACTGTAATTTCATTTGGACCCCACCAACCAATGGAATGGTACACTTGAAGGTTCAGGAAATTATTCAGAATTTAGATACGATTCATCTCTGTTACTGAATCCAATTTTAGATGCAAAATCTAGATCTAAACATAATCAAAATCCAGATTTAAACGTTCCAAGGAGAGTCATGTATGGCACAGTGGATTCATCTCGCAAATTCAGATTCCTTGTTTACATCCGACCTGTAAATATGCCAGATTTTTGTATGTATATCAGATCAACGAGAGGTAAATTTCGATTTCCATATATGACGAAAAAAAAATTATAACGCTTTAGTAGATAATTATGTTTCGAATATCAAGATATAAGTATTCAATTTATAGTTCGTTTTAATTAGAACTAGTTTTTCTTTCCCTTTTATTTAATTTATATTCATAAAAGAAATGGCGAATCTTTTACATTGAAGATTAAATGAAAATGAATTAAAAGGAAAAAGAAATTAATTCATTGTTCAATCTAATAATCATTATCTGTCATATGGTAAAAAAAAGAAATAACGTATAAAATGAATTCCTATCTCTCTTTTATTTTAATGGAATATACCTAGATAAATTGACGATGGCAGCTTAGAAAATAAGTGGTTTTTTTTTTCCTTGTGGAGATTCCCAGTGTACTGGGCAATTATCAATTTCTCAAAGGCACTGCGATACGGCTATACCACATGAAGATGTGTCGTAAGTCTCTGGGTTGTCTTGACAAAGATGGCGGAGTTAATGCAAAAGCTTAAATTTCTTTTTTTTCTTTTCTCCTCCTATGTTATTCTTGTAACAATATCTGTACAGTTTAAACTGTTTCTTTGTTTGTGTAGATAAATTGTTTTTCTCTTCTTCGGTTATCCATTGGTGTTTGTAAGGGTAATCGATATGTTTTGGCAGGGGATTCTTGCGTGTGCTCCACATTAAGATCTTAGCATCATATAACACGTTGAGAATTTAAGTTTCTATCCATTGCTACGAACGCTAAGTATACGGCTAATCCCGCACACAAGAAGTTCCTAAATTTATCTCTGTGATACCCGTTCATCGAGAAAAAAGATGACGTAAGAAGTTTATTAGCCTTTGAAAGTCTACAGCCTTACATTTTAACTCGGAAAAATCTTCCTAATTTCCTCATGCAATTCCATGAGATAAATTTAATTAATCCGATAGTCTATATTTTCAACCCCATTTGTGTAGAAAAAAAAAAATTAAAACCGAGCTGTATTCATCGACATGTCAAATCTAGTTTTCAATCCATCAGCAATTTCAAAGAAAACTCTGATACAAAACCTTAAAGCCCCCACCCAACTCTCTCCCCCTCAAAATGTAAACATACGTAACTATACACATTTAAACTTCCCTCATGAACACTTCGGTAATCGATAACCGTAAAAAATATCAAAACGAAGTTAATTTCTTACATCTTACTTCTAAGTCTCACATAAGATGTTTTGTCATAGCACATGAAAAAGATTTGATTAAAAAAATGTTTATTATTTGTTAATAATGTCTCATATTGTCGTCTGCATAATTTGGAAAAAATTCTTTTTACAACCTGTAATGCATACATTTCCACCCTATTCTTTTCAAATGGTGCCGTTTACCGGCAAATAGGCGTGTGCTCCTCGTCACCACATCTCAGCCTCCGTTCCTCGCTATTTGCTTCTTGTACACTCTGGCAGCAAAAATTCCCCAGGACAATGGTGGGCACCCACTGAGAGTGCTCTATCAAATTCCTAATAAATAAATCCTCAATTTGAGGAATGAGGATGTCCAATTCGTGGTGTTCGTGATCGTAAGCCGGGTATAGTCTAGGTCTAAAAGATTAGATTGACCCTACATAGATCTTAATCTGAACCTTTCTTTGATCTAGATTATAGTATACTCTAGGTTAGAACAACAATAGTTCAGACCCGATGTGAACATTGAACATCGTACATACATTGTATCATCATAATGGATTATCATCGAGTTCAGAATCAACCTACAAAAATCTTGAAGATGAAGATTCTCTATAACTAGATCTAGATCTAGATTTAATCTATGAGGGCGAGGTATATCCGACTTGGGCCGACTATTAAAAAAAAGGAAGGCTTTATATAGAGTCACACTCTACATAGACCCGGACACTATTTAGAGTCACAGTCTACGTAGTGCCGGACACTATTTAGAGTCACACTCTACATAGAACCGGACACTATTCAGAGTCACACTCTACATAGAGCCAAACACTATTATAATTTTACATAGACCG
The DNA here is from genome assembly GCA_033675545.1 of Elysia crispata. NCBI lineage: Eukaryota > Metazoa > Mollusca > Gastropoda > Plakobranchidae > Elysia > Elysia crispata. The sequence goes on from JAWDGP010002524.1 coordinate 297,119, forward strand.
CCACACTATGTAGATTAACACTCTAAGAAGATTTGTAATTGGCTGGCTTAGGATGTACGATGCAGTACATGTACGTAAATAGGTGACGAAAGTGAAACTTTCATAACCGTTATGTTTTTTAAAGTGTGTTTTACTTACTCCTTCTATAAGAGTTTGACTATGGTTGTTAGATTTCCAAATTCAAAATCAGATAATAAATCAATTTTTAAATTTAATTTACATATAGTGCATTGCCAAGGAGGGAAACTCAAGCATATAAGGCTCAGCAGGCCAATATTTAAGTGCCTGTAACTCCTTATTTACAAATAATTTTAAATACTTTAAAGAAGAAAAGTTGTTAGGCCTTTTGTGAACATTACTCAAAATAAAATTTCTTGCCCGTCACAAAAGTATTGACAGAGTTATTGCCCTTTATTTTTAGTTATCGTTCTTTTCATTAAACTAAACTACATGTATTTGCAGCTTGTGAATGCATATTTTGAGTTGTGTTGAATAGAAGAAAAAGTCATGCTTAGTTGATGATCGAAAATGGATGTCACAGTCTGAGACATAATACTCAAACCATGGGTTATTGTCCTTGATATCACTATGTTGATGAGAAAAGCCAATGAATCAGTTTCCAAGTATCAAATCTTAAGATATCATGAACCAACTTTAGCTGTTTTAACCATTCAAGTGATGTGTATCATTTTGTTTAGCAACTGCTTTGTTGAAAAGTAAAGACTTTTGTTACTTTAAACATGAAATCAAGTAAGAAATGATATGTCAAAGTTTGGTTTGAATATTCCGCAACCACTTTAAGAGCAAGCAAGCAAGACCAGACAGAAATAAAAAAAAAATATTAAAAAGTGAATATGGTTTCACAGTCTATGTTTATTGATTATGTTCATAACCAGAAAGTAAGAGTAACATATGCTACATGGTTAATGGTGGAATATTAATTACTGCTGTAAAAATATAAAACTATCAAAAATATAAACCTTATTATTAGGAATGATTTTGACATACAAAGAAGAGCTCAAAAGTTAAATAATTTCAGTAAATTTTAAAATACAAAATCCATCAAGTATTTATGTCATCTAGACACTGAGGGTTTAAGAGAAAAAATATTCAATTTCATGTCAAGAAGGCATTAAATGGCATTAATTTTATTTTTACCAAAAATTCAGAATGTCTCCAATATTGAACTAAATTTCAAAATAAGAACTTAACATTTGTCATTCAAACCATAGTAGTATACAAATTAGCATTATTCTTCACATTAATATACAATCAAAACATGATAAAAGAAACAAGATACATCACAAAAAGGACAATCGATTGGTACTGAAGTCAAGGTCTTCGTAGGCCCTGCATAGACATGATCTAACATTTTAATCGATTCATTGCATAAATTGAGTTAGAAAATTGTTTAAGTCTTTACAGTACCGGTACCATCTAATGCTGTAAACCCAAGCTTTATTAATTTGGCTGTAAACTTTCATGAAAGTTTACACTACCAACATTGATCTCGATCAACCACTGTAATATTTTACATATACATATAGTTTCTTACAAACATACTAAAGAAGGTCTAGTCGAGGCAAAATCAAGGAACCTAGTGTTTCTTGGCTTTTATACACCTTGAGGATGTATATTACTTTAGTAGTGACTTCACAAAAAAACCGCCTTGTTCTTTTTGGTACGATTTAAACTGTAGTTCAAAGCTGTCTAGAGTCGCAAAAAGCGACCCAACGGCAAAACGCTCCATTTACCTTCACTTTCAGCTATCGTAATCTAAATTTATTCGAATCTGTCTACTCTTTTTTCTTTTCAAATAGCTTTTAAGACGGCAACGTTAGCTCTCGATCTAAATCTACTCTCGCTGGATGTGCATTCGCATTAGTAGGCTACTGGCTGTGGCAGGCTGAGGCTGGCGCTGAGTGATGCAGAACTGGTCTTTGTCTCATAGTCTTTGTTTCTGTCACAGGAGAGCTCAGCTGTTACTCTGAATAGTGTGCAGAGCTCTATCAGTCTATGTAGAGTGACACTCTATATAGTCACTTCGTAAAAAAAATAATTATAACACCAGTGCCGTATTCACAGATCTTATTTAGGAAAGTAAAGTATCCTTGGGGGTGTTTTAAGCCCTAATAATTTCTGAAATAAAACGTTTCGAAACAGCCCATTTACAAAATGAAGAGCAGCTCAGTTTATTTAATATTTTAGAGGGATCATGCCTGCAGCCCGAGAAAGAAGATTTCAAGTTTCCATACAATATTATTAGTCTGATTTATTTGCATTATTTACTTTCAAAAACTAGATCTAGTTTCCTTTGGAAAAGAAAGAAGTTCTTGGAGACTTTTAATTCCCCTAAGTTTCCAGAATAATGTTAAAAACAAATGAGTATATTTTCACCATCACATCTAATTTCTCATGAAATAAAGAATTCAGGTAGGTTGCTAACTTACTTTTTAAATTTAAGTAAAAAAACTTTAACTTTGCAAGCTTAAAGCTATCATTTGCAACATAAGTGAGCTTTAAATTGGTTTTCAGCACACCAAAGTACTTTTTGAAATAACTCATAACCCTGAACAGTTGAGTTCTCTGGTCTGGTATGGCTCAGAATGCCCAACCTGAGAGGCTTGGCATAGTGGCATAGTGCCAAACCAAGCATTGCTCATCTATCAACAATTTATCAGCTTATCTACTAGTTATAAGAATTGTAGATCTTATAACTGGGCATGGGGTCAGGTAACCCTAATTTAAAAAAAAAAAAATTCTCCTGCTTCTTAAAGCGCTTGTGTTTGCCAACAGGCCAAGAGATTTCCTCAAGGCTGTGTTTCTGAGCTTGACAATAGATGATAGATTTGCTTTTGGTTCTAATAAAAATATTATTCAATGCTTTATTACCAGTCATCAAGAATTTATGAGTCATTGTACTTTTTTAGCATTTACAATATAATTTAATCAATCATTTTCGATTAAAAGTTACATGGAAGGAAAAATAATCGCTAACTCAAAATATGATTATCAACATAAACTCCCTCTGTTCCTGGGCAGTCTCTGAATCCTATGGTCTCTTCTTTTTACCTTCCAGTTCTTTTTTATTTAAAATCATTCCTTATAATATTAGGTGAATTATGTGTTGGTCTAGGACAAAACATGACCACTTAGCTAAAAACAAATAAATACACTGTGCCGATCGCATGAAGTAGAGATAACAGTTGTTTTTCTACCATTGAAGAAAACATTGAAGAGCAGAATAGAACTTAACAGTTGTCCTTCTAAGATCATAAAAAAAATATTTATAACACTCCATACATTAGTATGAATTAAATGTGTGTAAGATAAGGGAATGAGGAAAGGGGAAGGGAGGAAGGAGGAGGGGTTGTGCATTCATTGATAGCTTTTTCGATATTTTTATGATAAAAATACTGTTAGAGACCGACAACATTGCACTATACTATTTACAGATGAATAGGGGCAAGATGGTAAGGGATAGGGCATGTCTATAGTTTTAAAAAAGCTGTCAAAGACATGCCTTCAAAATATATGTATCCTAATTGGATCTATGGTGATCAATAAATTGTGATATCAGCTCCTCTGGTTACTAGTTAAGAACACCATAGAGCAGAATAAAATCAGAAAAAAATCTTTGGCGCTTTTGGACTGATGTTCTAAAACCAGGAAGTAAAAGTAAAACCAGCAAAACAAATTTTCTCAGACGTTTCACCAAGAAGCTTAGGATGGAGAAAGCCACCACAAAGACAAAGATTCAACAAAGCAAGCTGCCTTGATCAAATAGTGCCACACAAATTTTTTAAATCTTAAATTTTTGAAATTAATAGATTTTTACTTTTACATGCAGATGGCCCCTAAAGCTGCAAACTAAGAGATTTTTTATCAAAACCAATCTTAAATAGTATAACTAAAGTAAATAAGATGAAGTAAAATTGTCAATTTCACCACCATCAAAAGTTTTAATGATAAATATTTCAAGTTCATCATCAAATGACAAGTGTATGCTCTATTAGTATATTATCATTATTTTTTTTTACGGTAGAATGGAATCATTTATACGAATAATTACTCTCATGATTTGGTTTCACATCAAACTTGTTAAAAATAACAGTCAGACAAAAATGGGAGAGGTTGGAGAATCCATTTATTAATTTTTACACATTCAAGGCCAGATTTATATCTGGTCCAGATGCCTAGATCTAGTCTAGATTTAACTTTTTTCAATAGCCAGACAAAGGCTTATTTTGATCTAGATATGCAAATCAGTAAATGTGAAAAAAAAGAGTTGTTTCCCTTCCCTGTAGACTTGATTTGGACTACTAAATGTTGTTTTGGAAACTAAAATAGACATTCAAAGTATGCAACATAAGTAATAGGGCAGCCGAGTATACTTGGTATTCATGCTCAATGAGTTTATAGATTTATATTGTCATTTGATCAATCTGATTAAATCATTATTCCATCCATCACTTGTTTTTTGCTGATTTGGAATCCACCTTAAAATTCTTTTGTTCTTGATTTAATCTACTCAGATAAATTAACAACTAGTAAAGAAGGCTCATGTTTGAGCCTTACATGCTACCAGTTTGAGGCAAGATGAGGTGGTTTGTCATTCATGCATATTGAGGAGTCTTGGACTCTTCTATTTAAAACCGTTCAAAATGGAGAAGAATTCTAAGAAATGGCAAGAGACATACATATGCAGGTTCATGACACAATCACACACATACTAAAAAATCATTGAACCTTTCATTCTTTAGCACTTTGCCTTCTTATGCTTCAATGTTGTGCATACCTTGCTTTCAATCCTTGGGTTTTCTGTCATGTCCCAAAATATAGGGTTGGTTTACTGTTACACATAGTGACGGGGGATATCTCAATAAACATATTTGATTACATTGAGTGCTGCCTGTCAAATTTTACATTTCCAAGTTCAATCCTGTTCTCATTCATATACATACAAAGAAGCATATGAATATTAGAAAAAAAAAGATAAGATTAAATAGGATTATAAATCAGACATATCCAGTTAAGTTATACCAAGATCAAATTTTGAGTCAACGAAAGATAAAATCACTTTTTCTCGTAAAAATTGGATGATGTCTAAATTTTTTTATAACATTTCTTTTCAATATATTTACAGGTTCTGCTCTGATGGTTGATCAGCATTAAATACAAGATCATTTTCAAGGGCATTGTTACTCTAATGATTAATTGTTTAAACCCAAATAAATACAACTTTGCTTACAGAACACTTTTTAAAGCATTTCAAATGCAATGCTAAATTGCAACTACAAAAGCTTGTAAGCAAGCTTAGATTTATATCACACCTAGTAAAGTATTTGAAAAATGGGTGGGTGCATCGGGTCTCAACGAGACAATGGCCCACCCTCTGGAGAATCATCAGATGTTACTGGAATGGTGCAGCATGGTAAGTTGAAATGGCTGTTAAAAAGATCTATGGGGTTTGTTTAAAGAAAGTAATGCCCTTAGATTTAGATTAGTATATGCTTTTATATTTTATTTGCCTCAAAGTCATACAAATTTAAGCTGAAAGATCTATTGATAATAAATGTTGAAATGTGTAAAGCATATCAAATGAAATCAAACTGTGGTAATTCATTGGAGGTGTTAAACATAGATTGACAACTTTTATCAGCACCCTTTTTCTTATTTTGTACCTCTCCGTAATGCTGGTAGTGGTAGTCTTTTGTATAACTTAATCCAAGTTATTCAAATATTATGTATATATGAAGTTTGAAACACTAGTGTCGTATGAAGAGAATTTAAGGTAAGATCTTATATATATACTTTATGAGATTTTGAAGTAGAGTTTAGTGATTTTAGTGGTACATGATAAGTGTCAAGTGCTAAAGCCTTTGACATGATATCATGAGGTTCTAGATAACAAATATGGTGATAGGACCTTGAACGAGGTACTTATTACAATTTTCCTTACTCCACCAAGGTTCAAGTTTAACATGGAAGTAAAGACTGTAATAGGTCAGGGTCCTGCAAATAGCTCATCATGCTTCTTCTTAAGCATAGACCACCTTGGCTTACGGGGTCCATCAGTGAAACAAATCAAGGCAAAAAATAAGTGAACGTGAACTCAATGTTGTAGTAACTGTAATCGGTTAAATCGTATTGGGTTTCTTCACCCCTTCCCAACCCTCCCTACTGGTTTGTCTAACTTTTTATGTACCAGGGCTTATCTTCTTCTCTGTTATCCCCTTGTCACCTTACTCCTACCACACTTTCAAAGTCCCCAACTTTAAAACACTCCTGCCTTTCCGGGCAGTTTTTTCTATACAAAGTGTGCCTGTGTCAACTCTTGGAGTGCCCCATTATAATCCTCCTTTGGCCTTTAAAAAACTTTACTGCCATTCCCTGTTGCGTCTTATTTCCTCATTTACTTTATAGAGTATCTCTCCTCCCTTCCTTTCCTCCTCACCTCAGTCAGTTTATTTTGAGCAAAGCCTGTCTCATCTTCAAGTCAACTCATATTCATATGTGTTTATTAGATTAACTGCTTGGTGGGAAAAATAAGACCCTCTTTTTTTAAACAAATTATTCCAAGTCTTGTATTTTTCTACCCATCTTGTCTTCTATGAAGTCTCCTTTGCCTTGATGTAAGATTCCTTGGGAGACTAGGAGATATAAAACTTTTCAGAGAACTTGTATACTTGCCAACATTTTTTTTCTGTTCTGTAGATAAAATTTATTCATTCCAGTTTCAATAGGTAGAAATCAACCTTTAAGACCTGAGAAGCCAAAGTGGAAAAGTGATATTCCATTAACTGAAGGTCAGCTCAGAAGTAAAAGGGAAGAGTTTTGGGATACTGCCCCTGCCTTTGATGGTCGCAAAGAAATCTGGGATGCCCTGAAAGCTGCATCCTATGCCCTTGAGACTGGAGATCATGCTTTAGCACAAGCCATTGTTGATGGGGCAAGCATATCATTGCCTCATGGTGAGACTTATATTTAAAAACCTAAAAGTTAAAGTCGGCTTGTGAAATACTTTACAAATTACACTATATAGACTTAAATATGACAAGACAATGATTTAAACCCCTATTAGGTTTTTTTTTTTTTTAACAAATCTGCTTATGATGATTCTCTTCTATGGGCTTTAAAGAGCTTTGAATTCATTGAATAATATTTTCATTTTTCTTCAAAGCAATAAAGAAAACATCTGAGAGAACATTTAGAGAATTGATTCTACTATTACCCAAAGAGACATGTGCGGTTTTTTTTTATTGTTTGAATTAATATGGCATCATTTTTTTTCCCTTAGAACTAGATTTTTTTATTTTGTGATTGCATTAATGAGCTGTAAATTTGTTCTTGTTTGGATCCGAATTGGATTAGACTTTGATTTAGATTTTCAGTTTGGTTATCTTTTTTTTTTCCCTTCTTTTTGAAGGAACTTTGGTGGATTGCTACGATGAGCTTGGAAATCGTTATCAGCTTCCTTACTATGTTCTGAGTGCTCCAGCGAATTTGATAGAAGATGCCAGCGAAAGTGATACAGCCCCTGATACAGATGGGAACGCAACCCCAGGTGTGGAACAGCCTATTCGATTCCGATTATCTACTCTTAGTCATGATATCAAGCTCCAAGTTTGCACGACTGACACTGTGCTAAAGATAAAGAAACGCATTTCAGAAATGCAAGTTGGAGTTGAGCCACACCGCCAAAGGTGGTTTTATGCTGGACGCATGCTGAACGACAAGCTTCACATTGAGGACTGCAAAATACCCAAAAACCATGTGGTTCAAGTCATTGTGTCAGTTTTGCAACAGGAAAAGGGCAGCTGAAGTTTTATCCAATTTGCCTTTCAACAAACTCAACCAAAATGTCGAATTCAAAAGTTCTTTCATTAACCACAAAAGACAGGTGATACTCTGTGATTACCCCTATGTGTTTACTAAGATTGGAAAGGTAGCTTGGGTGAACATATTACTGTTAAAATTTCTGCATATAAAAAAAAAAAGAAAGTCACTTCATCCTGTAATTTTGATGTGAAAAATATCAGTTTTAAGAGTCTAAGGACTCACAGTTTGCTTTTAATATGCTATATTTCATAGTTGTTGTTTCATCCAAATTTATACACATTTTACACCATTACAGTTTACCATTAACACCATTGTAAAGCCTTGAAAGAAGCAATGCGCATAAATATTTTTTTTTTTTTTTTAAATAAGTCACCGGCCCATACATTTTTATTCATTTGCAGCAAAGGCATTAAAAACTTTTTTTTTATTCTGGGGACTTTAGGGGCTAAAATCTAATCTATTGGGAAACAAGTTATTGATAAAATATTTTTTTTTTCATCTGCCAATACATATAGCATCCCAATTATTTCAATTCAATGTGGATAACAAAAAAACGCACAAATCCATTTGTGAAATACTTTTTTTTTTCATAAGTATGCTTTCAAGTTACAAAGTATGAATCTTCAACTTTTGAGTACCTCGTTAGGTTAATTATTATTATAAGTATTTTCTGCTCCATTTTTTTTTTTTGTTCTTGTTTAAAATCTTTTTTTCAATTTTGGTTTTGCTCATTAAAAAAAAAATGAGGAAAATGTGGAGAAAGGGTGTGTGTGTGTGTGTGTGTGTGAGAGAGAGAGAGAGAGAGAGAGAGAGAGAGAGAGAGAGAGAGAGAGAGAGAGAGAGAGAGAGAGAGAGAGAGAGAGAGAGAGAGAGAGAGAGAGAGAGAGAGAGAGAGACAGACAGACAGACAGACAGACAGACAGACAGACAGACAGACAGACAGACAGACAGACAGACAGACAGACAGACAGACAGATTTTTAATTAGTTCAAAGTAATGCAGCAATATCTTATCCCCTAAACCAAATTTTGCAGGACTTTCCTTTAACACAGTCTTAGAGATATGGCTGTTTCATTTTTGTGAAAGATTTAAGTAAATCTAATCACAGGAGGCACCTTTTTGATAGATTTTGAAATGTACATTTAGGTCTCAAAGTCCCACAATAACTACGATATTTTATGGAAGGTTAGAAACAGCAAGAACTGTTACTGCTTTCATTCTGCCCTGTTCATGTAAATTTGAACCAATGTAATTTATGTCTTGTTTCAATCATGTTCTGAAATTGATACTTTTTATCAAACACCATATTTTTTGTAAAAAGTAAAAAAAGATTTAACTTAAATTTTGTGCCCTGTATTGAGACCATTTTTGTGTACATTTTCCATCTTGAAATCTTTTATCTTTTTCTCCTGAGTCAATCTGGTTTTTTTAAAATAAATGTTAGAGAGTTGCATCATTGGAGGATTCAAATTTAGTGGAATAGACTTTGGAGTAAAATGCTAACTATATCTTTTGCAAAGCTGGATCTATGGCTATTGAAAAATCTAAAAAAACGACTTGCATATAGTTTTTACCATGGTAAAGAGAATATTATTAGTGAAATATGTGGATATCATTTATTTGCATCCTTATATTTTAATATTATAATTGAAAAAAGGTTAACAGTTTATAAAACCCATTTTGTGCGATTGTAAGTTTTTATGTAATGCTGTCACTGCATCTAGTTTGAGGTATATAAAGACAAAAAACGAAAAACAACTTTAAGACACATACACTTATGCAAACAAGTATAGAAATGAAAATTGTCTCTATTAAAGTTATTGTCAGTTGTGCTTAAAATTTTTTTTGTAGATGTTAATAATAAATACTTTGATTGGGTGTTAGAAGCACTTGTGTTGAAGTTCTATTTAAATGCAATGCTTACGAAATGTTCTAATTTGATTCTTGGTGAGATTTCTCAAACCTATTTAAAGAAACTGATAATCCAATTATGTTGGTTATCATTATTATGTGAATTCAATTTTTAAAATCTTATTTAATGTGGATAAGAAACTTGCTATGTATTTCATGCTATCAGGCAACTAAGTCACAAATTCACACAAAACATTTAGGAATGGTAAGTGCTGTGTCTTCTTTTGGCCTTAGAAGTACACGTTTACTTAAGCAAAATTCAATGAGCTTTCAGTGTATATTCAAAAATCATCTCTATTGAATGTACACAATAACTATGAAATTGTTTCGTCTTTTTTTTTTGTTTTGAAAAAGAAATTAAGTTTATTGCATATCTTGTACAGTTTCTATTCTTGTTTATCCATTTTACTGAATTCAATGCAAAAGGAAAAAAAAATTTATGAAGCTTGACTTCAAGGCTTCAAAAAGTGTCTTTCAGCATGGCTTTGTTTTGAATTTTGTGAAAATTCAAGCAAATGTGTGTATCTCCAAAGGCCTCAAATTATTATTTGAGAGATATTAGGAATTTGTGGAAGTTTTTTTTTATCACAATGATCTTTTTATGGATGGATTTGAAGTGCCGATATACTTGCTTTTAATTATGCTGCGCATCATATTTTTGTAAGTTTTCATTTATTGAAGATGTGAACATTTTATTTGAATTTAAACTTGATGAAAAAATCAAAATTTACATGGATTTTGTTGCTTATGTTATAAATAGAGCTGTATGATAATTGTAATGCATTTTCTTGTTTCTATTAAATTACATTTCAACACTCTCAGCCAAACATAGTAAACATTGTTTTAGAAAAGCTCCATTTGCAATGCCTTTTTTTGTTTTGAGATGATGGGTTACTTTTGAAAAGTCTTTGTTAATATGACACAGCTGTACTTTCTTTTTTTTCAAATCATCTATGCTCAAAAAATGTAATTTTCCATGGAAAAAGATAAAAACAGGTATGTTATACTTCACTGTCCATTTGAATTAAGACTAGCCTGAAGAATGAATAGATAAATAAGAGTATTAGATCGAAGATGTTTTATATATTAGTGTTTTATTGTATGTTCAGTATCTGAGGTTTAGGTTTTGTTTGATTTTTTTTTGTTGACTTTTTTTCCTAATTTATCCCAAATTCTGTTCAAATAGAAAACAAACTGAATATATGATCAGAGATAGGCCTGTTGTGGCATTTCAAAACATTCCTCACTGAAAGTACACCCAACAATTTCAAGCCATACACAGAGTCTACGTGTCTTTACTGTACTTTTTCTATTTTTATATGTTTTAAATGTTCATCAGTTTCTTGGTCTGATAGTAGCAGACAACCTTTTAGTTGTTCAAGTCTTAGTTGTTATTTTAACATTTTCTTTTCTTTTGAAATGTCGATGAAGGTAATGGTGACATGGTGCTTTTACTTGTATTGACATAGTTCAAAATCAAATTGTTTATTTTGTAGGAAAGAGGTGGAAGACCTTTGAAATCATGTCACTTTTTCATTTTTGATTGTGTGAAATTACATGTACATTTGTCTCTTTTGTTCTCTGCTCAAGATGAAATGAGTTGCAGCTCCAATTTAAAAATGTTTGCACCCTCATTCAATCTTTTCTTTTTTATAGAAGTGAATATTCCTTACAGAAAATTCACTTCCTTTTGTGTTGTCATCGTGATCAAATGTTTTAGCAAAATGCATGCTTTAAAATTTTTCTCTTTAAGAATAAAATTTAAAAAAAAAAAGATTATTCAAGTTTTTTTTTCAATATTAATATGAAACATCTTACATCCAACGTTACAATTATACCAATTTTTGCTGTTTGATTTTGATAGCGAAATGAGAAGTAAAAAGTATCGAAATGAATACAGGTTCTATTGTTTAGCTTTTCAAAAGTTTGATATTAGAATTTCATTGAAATATATATTGCACCTTTCGTGATTTTAAATATATTGGAGGTTAAGATATGCTGAGAAAACCATGCAGTTAAAGTTTGATGCATTATAATGTGATATTGTTTTTTGTTCAAATCTATTCCATTGTATGCCATTCATCTTAGATGTCCAGAGCTATTTCAGTTGGTAACTGTACTAAGTAAACGAGTTTTACCTCAGTGTTTGGATCAAAGACCATACTATACTTGTTATGGAAAAGCTCATATAGGGCAAGGCCTTCAGCTTTGCGTTTAGTCTAGCTTCTACTTGTAAGGTTGTACAGTTTGTCTTTTTGTGTGCAGCTTTTGAGCATCATATTTTTTTTTATACAAGGAACATTTTATTTTTAATAAATTTTATGTGCTTTAACAGGGTCTTATTAAGATATTTCCTGAATGCAAGTAATTATCTCTTCTTTGAATAATACTACACTTGTAATAAACCATTCAAATTTAGACCTGAGTGTATAGTGGCAGATGGACTGTTTTATGTGCCCAATTTTATAGCCATTGTGATTTTGTATCTTCCAGGTATTGTCCGTCTCTCACGAAATTTTGTTATTGTACAATGTGACGTTTACCCTTTAATTATTGTGCTTTAAGCTTCAACAGCCCATATGTTGTTTATTTAGCTACGTTCTACAGATATATGTGTATTTATAGAGGTATTATAATTGAAGATATTTCCAAATAGTGGTAGCTTGTAAAGTTCTGCTTTAACAAATTGACATGCATGTTTTAAAAGGAGTGCATGAGATCAGCAATTAACCAGAATGTTGTCATAGATTCTTGACTTCATAGTTTCAGCTGGAAACTATTCTCAATTATCACCAAAAATGTTCTGTTTGGATTGCTTTTAATTCAGATTCTAAAAAAAATAAAATGTTGAACACACTTTGCTACAACTGAGGCAAAGACATTTTTTTAACCTTTTGATCCCTGGACTGCATATACTGAATTAAGATATGACCAGTTAACTTACCAAAACATCATGCTGTATTGTCAGTTAAATGTTTAATGCGCTAAATATTAGAGTAATCTAAGTTTGTTTTATATGTAGCTCTTTTTGATAGCCTTAGAATCTAAAATACAAAGGGCTCAAATCTTGCTTATGGATACTTTCTTTTCAAACCCATCAATTTTCCTGTATCAAGAAATAGTGATGATACAGCTTGATCTGTCTCTATGGTCTAATTTAAGACTGTAGATGTTATGTCATTGTTTGCAATGCAACAACGTTTGGAAAGTGTCCTTGTGGCAAGCACTGATAGTACAAGGTAGGGGCTTAGTTTTTGCTTCTCTTTATTTGAATTATAATAAGATTTATCCTGTCCATCTAAAGATGATTCCAAGGTTGTTTTTTTTTATTTTATTTTTTTTTTAGCACAAACATCAAACTAGCATCCGTTGTCCACAGTAAAGTCTGAAGATGAAGCTCTCAAACTCATTCATTTAAGTGGTAATAGGAACCTCTTATGCATATCTTGTCAAATCCATTTTACCCTGCAGCCTCCTCAATCTTTTAATGTAAGTCTAAAGCGGCTAGTATTGAGGGAATTTGGTCACCTCTTTATTGACCTCCCCCTTTTTATTTCTTAAAACATTGGCGAAGAATTCCAATAAAAGTAGCAATTCTCATATACAGTTACATTACCATCAAGCTGTGTACTAGCCCTTGCCTGCAGTCAACTTAATCAAGAATAGATCAAGAAAACTGGCAACAGATTTTGTTTCAAATTAAAATGTGTATCCCTACCCTTTCCAACCCCAAGAGACCTCTAAAGAGATACATATATTATTATGCTTAAATTTTTTCTTTAAAAAGCCTCTCAGATGCTGACCACGGACTGAATGCAATTATTCATGAGCTTATCTTTCTCATGTTTATCACATTTTCTCTGCAAATTGCTTTCTATTATGTGAATAATGTCTCGACTCTAAGCTCAGCATTTGCAGCAGAACTGATTATTTCAAAATCTGTCCAAGATATAAATAAATGTCTCTCTTGTGATTGTCTCCCACAAGCCTAATGCTCGCCTCTGATGTCTGCATGCACCATTGTATGTGAATGTGTGCAGTAAATTTTTTTTTCTGTTACAAAGGGTCCAAAATGCAATATTATGTTTATCCTCAATTGCTCAGTTGAAATTTTATAGCTATCTTCTTTCAGACTTTCATCATGCCATAACTATGAATGAAAATTACAAGGTAAGAAAAGTTTAATTTATTTTTCACCTCGTTTTAAATCTTTACACTGGGCAAAAAAAGAAAAAAAAAATTATGTTCAACTTTTTAGGAGATCTTTAGTTTCTATAGATTTTTGCAAATAATTAATTCAAAACGGGACAAAAATAGTTCATGCCATGACAGGGCCAGACTTGGCATAGATACTTCATGTGAGCATTCTTTGTCCACTTAGATTTTATTTCTGCTGTCTCCTCAATGGAAGTAAAGTCTGTACACTCACCAGCATCTCAATAACAATATCAATGTGCTTTTTTAGTTCTGGCATTTAAATATTTTTGACTCCCAAGTTTAAAAGTCTTTAATTTTTTTTTTACCTTCTGGTTACACAACTTTGATATAGCTTATCAAATATTGCTTTCAAAACTTCTGCATTCCTTGAAAAAGAATCTAAGAAAAATTGGTATTGAAACAGCAAGGTAACAACCATGTTAATTGTGTCATTATGTAAAGGTTATAAACTTTTTTTTACGGTTAAATAAAACAACCATGACATAATGTACTGCAGTTTCATTTTCTTTTTCGAAGGATGGGAAAGAAAACTGTCTGCGAAAATTCTTCATTCAATTTTGCCCATTCATATTACATTGCATAGAAATGATTCATGTTTGAACACCATAGGAAATCAGTGTATTGCATAAAAAGCGGATTAAACTATCTCTGCAGTCTATTTAAACAATGATGAAACAGTTTATTACAATCTATTACAAAATTTTGTATGGAATTAAGTTTTAGTTTTAAGTATATTGCATTTTAAGAGACATGAAACAGTATGGATTCGAGACTTCTCTTTATGAACTGATTATTTCTGAAGTTTCAATAAAATGATGTAAGCTTAATAGCAATTCATAGCCATACACTCAACATTGGATAGGACAAATTGTGATATAATTCAAGACCTAAATACATGTAGTCTCAATTAGTATTTTTATATAATTATACATATTTACTACCCTCATGTAAAATTTTTTGATAGTTTGAACCATACTTAACTAGTATGCTCAGCAAAGGCATCAATTTTGTCTTTGATTTTCATTGATTTTTCATTCAGCTGCATTTGGCTTGGGATGTTATGCCAATGAAGTTTAATTTGTATCGGTCTCTAAAAAAGTTGCGGTTTAAGAAAATGCATTGAAAGGAGTGAGAAAATTGTCTGAATAAAGCATTTACATCCAACTTGGTTATGAATTACATATCTATATCCACAGAACTAAAGAATGGTTTTGAGAACTTCGAGCTTAATTCAAAATTTCTTTGCCGTTGCCATAAATTTAATTTTAATATGAGAACTTGCTTCTCTTTACTTTATTTTCCTCCAAATAATACTGTAAGATATCAAACTCAATGGATTTCAAAATAATGTGTGATAATGCCTTTATGATAGAATTCCTTAAAAACATGTATCATTTCTCATTTCAATTTTGTGCAAATAAATATATCTTACTTGATGACTGTTTTTTTGTTGTTTTTTTCTATACATATATTAATTGTTTCGTTGATCAATAAGTGCTGCTGTGTATGTGTGTGTGAAAATTTTTATCATGGTTTAGTGCATCAAGTTAAGAGTTTCATGTTAGGGAAAGACAATCATATTATAAACCCTTCTGTAAGGCAGAGGATGCTTGTAAATGATGAGTTCAGAGTTCCTATTGAAAATATGTATACACGAATGGTAGAAGTGGAGGTGACAAAGTGTTATTGTCTCAATGACTTACTTTTTTAGATTTACATATTTCAGAAATAAAGAATAGTGACAATGAACTTCAAATGACAATTTTTTAAAGAGCATAATGCAGCAAAAAAGATATCTATATGCTATTTGCATATACTGAAATAAGACTGGTGGTATTGGCTCAAGTGGTGGACCTTTTTAATTTTAGTACCAAAATGTTCGCTATTTTTTTTTGCCATTTTGGTGATTTACAAAGTTGATCTTAGCATGCTAAATTCTTTCACCCTCTCCTTAAAATCCAATACTAATATTCTTCTGGGAAGACACAGAACTTCACACAGATGATGCTTATATGACTAGGTACGCCACAAAAGAATAAAAATAAAACTTGAAGTAAAAATTTTAAAAGACGCAAACATTTTTGTTATACTGATTTCAATCACTTTTAATTCTACATGTACTAACAAACAGCAGAACAATAGATATGATTTTATCTAAACAGAAAGAAACATAAGAATTTTTTTGTCATCTAAGACAAGAACACAGGTGATTCTGATAGATACATTGCTCAAATGTATCTAAAACCATCAGTATCATGCATGTTTATGATTTTTCAGTCTTTCATAACTGTCTCATAAAGTGAATGAGAGTAGCAAAGCACATGCAATTTTAAATTAGAGTTTCCCTCAGGTCCTTTTTAGGCCTTTGCAGTTTTATTAAAAAGCCACTTAAATTTTCCCTGTGATGTCTGCCCATGAACTTTCTATTATTGCAAGACATTTCAATAGGAAGATATAAACCTTTATTGCTCCTTGGAATTTGTACATGATCTTGAATCTAGATCAAAGACTACACTCACATCAATTATCAGGTTCTTGTGATGTCAGTTGCTTTACGAAAGATATCTTTTCTTACCTATCACTTCAGTTTCCACATGAGCTTTATGAAATATTCTTATTTTTTCTCTACATTCAATGATCATTTGGCTAAAGTTTTCTCTTTATCTCCAGAACAACTATTTGAGTGCCATGCTTTCTAGAACCAGTATGATTGATAAAAAACAGAGAGCAGAGCACTAAACGTCAAATTGTCAGATTCAACCCTTTCCCTGTTCCCCTAAGGTGAAAGGTAAAATGTTTTTATTTGCTTACAGATACACTGTACATGTGTATAAAAATCTTCACAAAAAAACAAAACAAAACAAAAATCTCAAAATAGTACTTAGATCTCAATAATCAACAATATTCTCTCAACAACACACTTTTTCATACAAACAATTGGCTTCATTGACACTCCTAAAATAACATAGATTTAAAAAAACAATCACAGAATAACAGTGAAGTCATAAAACACTTGATGGGAGGTTGATATTGACTCATATCTTATTCCCATATAAAACTACTGTGAAGTAGACAGCTTTTGAGATATTTAGCACATTGAGACTGAGTACTAACAAGTCATGAATATACTGCAGAGACTGTAAGGTTTAATGAAGGATACTTTGCTTTCCACTTCAATTTATGAACAGGTTTGATGCAAAACATTTTGCCTCTAGTCACACACAGATTTTTCACTCCTTGAATCGAGCTTCACAAGTAAAATAGTGATAATTACACTTTTCAATTACAAATTAAAACTTCATTTCAATGTATAACAAAAGATATTATAATTTAAGAAATTACTATAAATACTTCAAACCATGATGATTTAAAAAAAAAAATGAAAAGAAAGCTAAGATGCATCTGATAACATAAATAACAATTGAATTATGAAAAAAAAAAAGAAAAAAATTAACAAATTTGTACATTTCTTTATAAAGTTATGATAAGTAAAAAAAAAGCCAATGCTTGAGAGGTATATTTCAATAAACAAATAAAATAAATACCTCAGTAATCAATCAAAAAAGAAAATAATAAGCAAAAAAAAGGGAAAGGTAAAGATCTCTCTGGTAATAATACAATTACAAAGAAATTAAAAGTTGAAAGAATCTATGGCACACTTTGAACATAAAGTGGGTTCTGTGTCAAAACAATGTTTACTAAAATTTCTGCTTCACTCAAACTTGAAAATGCTTAAAAAGAAATTTCTTCCCTGGCTATAATAAATGCTCATCTTATCACCCTGTTTTTAAAAAATGCTGAAAAAAAAACAACCAAAAAAAACAATAACAAGAAAAACCATAAAATTTGAATGCATCTCAAAGTGAACAAGTTTTTTTCTTCCTGTCACACTCAGCTTTTGATTTTTTTTGACAGGATTTGCAATTTAAGTGGAAATTGGGTTCTAAGATGACTTTTTAACCCCATTTTCAACTTCTAGAAGAGTAAGTATCCTAATTTTTCCATCAGCAGAGCCTGTCAGACAAACACGTGTGGAAGGAGAAGGAGACCATTCCGCAGTAACTACTGGGGAAGGGTGAGACTTGAGGGCCATAACTTGAGATGGAGGAGAAGTTGACATCTGGAAATGACATAATGAAAAAAAACCCAATGGCGACTTAATACCAAGGCTTACGAGCTAGTGGAAAAACATGCAATGAAGAATAATAATCAATTCTAGAACAATGTTGAAGTAAGTTCAGAAATCAGATTAAAAATTTTCATTCCATTACTCTTCGCACTTCGCCTACACATAACTGCAGTGTCTGTTGAAGTTACACCAATGAGGAAATACTAAAAATAAATAAAAAAAAAAGAAATTTATAGCAAAAAAAAAAATACCCCCCCCCTCCCCGCAAGATTAAGTTTTACCTTCACATGGGCTTTAAATTCATCTTAAGTCGTAAGATGTTTAATTAAACCATCAAGACTTACCTTGTATATAAAACCACGGTGCCCATTACAAGTAAGTAAATATTGGTTTTCTTTATCTAGTGAGAAGAGACAGGTTCTTGGACTCCCATTGTAGAATTTAGGGACCTCTGCACGGTTTGTAGTGATTGAAGTCAATGGCTGGCCTGGTTTAGCTAGGCTCCATTCACAAAGCTGTTGTACACAAAAGTAAAAAAAAATGGTAAAAGTTTGAGCGCAATGTAGATTCTGACAATCAGAGCTAAGGAGATGAAAGGGCCTTGTGTGGAAAAAATTAATGCCACGAACAGTGCTTGAAGAGATGGAAGAAAAAAGAAAAAGAGAAATAGGGGAAACAAGATAGAGAGGAGAGTGTGTAATCCAGAAAAAAGGTATGAGTACAGGTTTCAATCAAGCTCATAATCAGTGTTGATAAATCTTAGTTAAGTATTCTGTCATGCAAATATGCATGTTAATTCTTTCATATTTTTCATTGACTTGCAATTAGGTCTGAGTTCTTAACAAAAAAAATGTTCTGTTGAACATTATTTATCATAAGGAAAACACATTTGACTAGCCTTGAAAACCACATTAAAAAAACCTAAGATCATTTCTGCAACCATAGGTATATCTTGAACAATTTAGAAATTACACGCGGTACACAACTATGAAAATAATCTTTTCTTAACAATGTGTATAAGATTAAGATTACCTAACTAAATGCCTTATTTAAAAAAATATTAGTTTTTCCGTACCAATATCAGTTAAAGTGTGCCAACTTGCTATTCCCTTCTGACTTTCAGTAAATTGTTGAATCCCAACTATTTACTGAGTTTAAAGAGTTTGTGGTTTATCTTCTCTTTACTTGCACAGAGTAAATAGAGGTAAATAAAAATTAATGTTATTATCAGTCATTCTCGGACAGAGAAATATACCTGAAGATACACTGAAATAATATCTTCATGCGAAACTTGACTATTTCTAGCATGAATTATCATTGCTTTCGATATTATTCTTGAGGCATCATTAAAAGCTTGACATGCAAATACTCAGAAAGGTTGTCAATATAATACATTTCTTTGCATGCAACTGCTTGGCTTACTTTTCCGTGAGCTCCGATCGTTAAAACTGATTTATCACCATTAAACACTGTTGAGTAGATAGGTGACCTATGGGCTTGCCACTTCACGATAGGTCGTTGTTGACTGACGACATCTGTTCCACAAAATACAAGAGATTCTGTGATATTACACTCATTCATATTTTGAGTTAAAAAGTAGCAAAAATAACTTTTTATCCTTATGTTGAAAAGCATTGTAAGTGACTACAATTAATCTTATCTGCATCTTCACCCCCCATATTAAAAAAAAATGTATGAACCAAATGAAGAAAAAAATTTAAACAATGTGTAACTGTCTAAATTTAGGATTTGAGAAAAAGATAGACATACCATAAATTCTTACAAATCCATCTGCTCCTCCAGTGAGAAGCAAATGACCAGTCTGGTTGTAAGATGAACATGTTATGGCATTGCATACTGGTGAATCTACAACAAGAGTTCTCTGCAATAAAATAATCACATTTCAACATTGTTATTATTTGACTCTAATGGATCATAGATTTTAACAAACAGTTCTAAATGAAAATCATGTTAAACTACTAAAATATTGCAAGAAATTACCAAAAGAGAGAGAAGTATGTAGAGATGGCAAAATAGTGACAAAAAATGAGGTTCACTCTTTTTGTAAAGGGATTTTAGCATGATATAGTATGCCCAGTAGGTTTTGAACTTATTTTTTTTGTTATGATAATTCTCAATGAATGAAAATGAATCATTGTCATGTAAATTAGAAGTTTTCACCACATTATCTTGGTTTCTCAATGTACAGCTAGATTTAAAAAATTCATGTGAAAAAAAAAATTAGCCAAACAACATTCAAAAATTTGTAAACATTGTGCAACAACAAATAAAAATTCTATTCCACTACCATATTTATAAGCTGCAGTTCAAGATACAAAAAAAAAAAAAAGAGATGACAATTCTCATTTATCAGTGGTAAAAGGTAAAGATCAAGGTTTTTATTCTATTCAGGTTTTCAAATGGATCAAATCCAAAAGATATTCATAAAGATATTGCTGAGAAATATGGTGAATATGCTGGAAATAAAAACGATGGATTCATCAGAAAACCACATTCGCCTTAATCATGAACTACATGTAGTGGGCGTCCCCTGACCTCAGTATCCAATAAAAACATTTGTTAAATGGCAAAAAATGATAAGATTCTTACGATGCATAAAAATAAAGGACATGTCAACTTCTTTGAAATTTCACTGATTATTGTGTGCATATTTTTCATCCAAAGATTGCATTTCAAGAGGTCCCAAAATAACAAGTGCTTTTTCAACTCTTATGATGTCAGGGTACAGCTAATGACTAATTTTCAGGACATTTTGAATAAAAAAAAATAAGAGAAATAGCAATAGAACTCTTGATCATTTGATAAAATGTAGACAAGACTCAGGCACATCATGGAATTTCTAACATGAATCTGTATACATCTATCCAGGGTTTTAAAATACAAGGAAGCTAATGGCCTTTTTGTTTTGAGATTCAAAAGGTTTCCTTCTTGGCCTTTTATCTCTTTAAAAAGATATTATAAAACAAGTCTTGCGCAAGAAGCCAGGTTTTGATATTCATTGTACCTTTCTTCAGCATGACATTGACACACCAAATTCATCTGGTTTGGCACAAGACCATTTTTTTCTATTTTAATATCACCTTTGAGCCATTTTGTGTTTCAAAGAAACTTCATTAATGTAGTTTATGACTAGATCATGAAACTCAACAAAACTTTTTTCCCAGGAGAGCATAAATTCTGGACTATCTAACTTTTTCTAAGTCTCTCTGAGAGTGAGACAGTACATCTGCTCGTAAGACTGATATTCATCAATTTCTCCTCAAATACAATACATTGAATTTGCTAAAAGTTTAACGTTGATGACAGTTACTAATTGCCAATTTCCCATTGGTTTTCATGATACACTTTGTCAATTGCAATGTCACTGAATTTGAAGGTATTAGTAAAACGTACATTACCCTATTCTGGACAAAAAAAAAGGCATAAAATAACAATCACATTCAATACCTAAATATATCTTCATATTTTATCAGGTTTTGTTTAAAATTGACTTCTTTTACAAAATCATTTTCTTGAGGTATGGGTTGACCTTTAATTTAAATTAAAATTTCAATATGAACTAACTTTGAGTTTGTAACAGATTTGTGATAGTGGTGATCTGCTACGCTCTGTTTGTCTAGGGGTATGAAAATATGTTCAGCCAATCACACAACTCGTCCGTAGAAAATAAGTCTGAAGTCCGCTAGTAAGAGTTGCAAATTGTTTGATCCATGATCCAACACAAGAGCTTGACTCTATAATCACTCACTGTAGGTAGACTTAACAATCACTCGCTATAGACTTGATATTGACTGACTGTACATAATTTCGACTCTTATTTATACAAAACCTCGTCGAATCATCCAGAAAAGGAATTACATAAATTGTAAGAGAATATTCTTGGTACACGTCATTAACAATTAGTAACCAATCAAAATAAAGGTAAACAAGGAGTGACAGGATCATTACTATGCTACAAGTAGGTTGGAGATTCCAGAAGAATCTAGGCCATAAAAGTGCAGGCTGTGTTCAGTAAACAAGACTAAGTTCTTAGTCTTGGAGTACAAACATTATGCAACTAAATAAAACAATGTACATAGATCTCGTCGATCCGCTACCCAAAATTACGCACCGAAAAAAGGGTGAGGAAATGAATAGATCAACTTATAGTACAATTCGTTACAGAGTTCATAAAACTAATGAAAACAAAAATAAAGAACAAGAGAGAGGGAGAGAGGGAGAGAGGGAGAGGGAGAGAGAGAGAGAGAGAGAGAGAGAGAGAGAGAGAGAGAGAGAGAGAGAGAGAGAGAGAGAGAGAGAGAGAGAGAGAGAGAGAGAGAGAGAGAGAGAGAGAGAGAGAGAGAGAGAGAGAGAGAGAGAGAGAGAGAGAGAGAGAGAGAGAGAGATGTATGTAATACATAAGCCAATGAATTACCTCTAGTTTCAATGATCGCAAGTCCCACAGCAACAATTTCCCTGACACAGTGGCGATATCGGATGAAAAAGGGCAATGATCAGCAGTGGCGCATACAAACTGTTGACCTGATGGGCTTGAAGACAAGTCAGTTACTCGCAGACAGCTGGGGAAAGAAAGCAAAGGTATTGGTTGGAGCTTCCTTCTCTATTTTACTTCTTCTAAATTTCAGCCCAATCTGCCTATTTTGGAGCATTTGGGATAAAATAGAGACTTCAAATGAGACAAAGAGGAAAAAATAGAACACTTAGATCTTCAAGTTGTACCAAAGCTCTAAACTTAGCATTTCTCGCATCCATATGATCATCAATATCTCAGACAAGACAATGACAGACAGTATAAATTGCACAATAAAAATTAGGCTTACTTTCCTGGATCTGACAACTGAACTAGATCTACCTAGAAGCTATTGGTCCAATTACTGTTCGCTTGCAAAATCCCTCCCCACAAGATCGAAACTATTCACAACTGAGCTTTACCACTCTACCCCGACCTCTCTCCCTTATCCCTACTGGCTTAAGACTCTAAAGTAGATGAGGCTAATCATACTCACAAATATTTACTGGAAACACTGATGGCTAAAATCAGCCATTGGCCCCTCTGACCTGTTGAACAGTGCTTTTCAGCACCGAAAACTGAGCTAGTCACTTCTTTATTCTAATATTTTTTATTTGACTTAATGAGATAATTTTTTGGCAAAATTAATTGACCCTCAAATACCCTAAAATTCTTCATTTTCTCATTTGAACTATTTGGACTTACTTTAGGTAGCATTTAAGGCTTAAAGTTACCAATGTATTTTCTTTCTAACTTTATAGACTACATATGAAGACACTATTTTGTGCTGAATCATTTGAAAACGTTAACTTGTCAATAAACAAAAAATCACCCCTTAATGCACTTTCCAATATGATGTTCTTTTTTTCTGCAATAAAATATCATCTGGGTCCAGAATTACTTACTTGGTCTCATTATCTGAATTGACTGTAACTTCTCTATAAGTTTTACTTTCCTTCACATCAAAAAGTCGAATAGTTCCTGTCTTGTTTCCAAGGAGAAGCTGATGTGAAGACATTAAAACATATTAATCAAAAGCAGATATTTCTGTTTCGTGATGAAAAATTACTTACCATTAAAGTTACTTTCTTGACTATGAAAATGGTTAAAAAATAGTAATTGAACACAGGTTAATAAATGAATTTGCTGCTGTACCTTCTCTAAAGAATAAATTTAAAAATAAATTATTTACTGCATTCAACCTACTTGAGCACAAAAAAGATATTTCAGAGATTCTAATTTAGGCCATTATCTGCCTCTATCCCTTTCTTCACTCACAACTTAATAATGCAGAGTAAAAGGCATTAGACTGGGCAACTTCAGAATATTTAATCTTCCTCTGCCTATAACTGGGTAGTCTTTGAGGAATGTGGCCAAGTGTGAAAAAACATTAAAAATGGTACCTCACCAGATCTATTTCTTTAAATTGCTTTTGTTGCTTCTTTGGTCTAGCAATAAAGAATAGAGTATAGCATTGCTATACAATTTTACCTGCCCCATGCTAAGGAAATTTTTTTGAGACTGTGGATATGCCCATCATGTTAAAGTTTGCTACAACTCTAGATCTAAAACTAATAGCGATAGATAGCCAAAACTATATATCAAAGACAAAGCCATAGCTCTCTAATCAAGATTTATTCAAGACTGACGCTCTTTCATACAGCATGGGCTACATTCCAAACACACTGGAATGATTTTGTGTGTGTGTGTATTTTACACATGTTTTAATCCTTCTTTATCCGGCTTCAATGATACCATGAGCTATTAAAAGTTTTAGGAAAACTTGAGCTTTCCAGTGATAATATGTTTATCCTTTGAAAAAAGTAACTGATTTTCAATGCAGCGAAACAAAACTTGCTATATCAAGCATGTACAAGGTACTACACAGCGCACAGAACACCCTTCAAATAGGCCCTTTCTATGTACGTAAACAGCGCAGGGAACTGGTTAATGCAGTAGCAAAGAAATAGCAAAAGGATCATACCCATCTATCTGACTTGCCAGCCCATGCTAGAGACAGGAAAGCTGACTTAGACATGACTGTTGCAGTTGTAGCTGGCTGGGGGCTCCATATCCATACCCTTGACAAAAGAAAAAAAAAATTTGAAGAGAAATTAAGATGATTCTTGAGTGACACTGTATTATATAGAGCTTGGTCAGGAAAAAAAATTGAACCAGCATTAACAAAGAGAAAAAAGTTCTTCATTCTCATTTTGGTCTTTACAAAAGAGAATTTGAAAGCAACTGATAAATGTTTAATGTTACCATTTAAGTGAAAAAGGATTTTTTTTACTACTGGTAAATTGTGACCAAAGGACTTCATATGGATTCCCGAACATGCAGGTACAGTTGTTTCTCCTGGAATCACAGCTGTTAGAAATACAGCTTAATTCTTGTAGATTGAGTAAAGGATTTTTCCCTGCCTCAGTAGGTCAGGACTTAAAGAGACAAGTCCCTAACTTATGTACTTGTGTCATACAAAAGTCCCTATAGATTTCAAGCTGCAGACTTTATCTGAAAATAAATAACACTCCTATTCATACTGGAAGCCCATCTTAAAAATTTGAATGTGAGATAGCCTCCACCAATAATGTGGCATGTGATTAAAAGCAAGTGATCTTGATTGTGTAGAGTCATGCCAAGTTCTCGGAACAATTTTCTTTTCATTCTGAGTAAATTAAAATGCTTTTTAGCAGACCTCCAATAAATCAAGGTCTCCACTTCCGGTCACATTTTGGAGTTGATAATTGACATAAGAATTGACACTGCATCAACAGAAAGCACTCACTTCACAATACCATCTACATCCAAACTGGCAACATACTGCCCACTTAGGCTGAAGCGGCAAAAAGATACAGCAGATGTATGCTCTGAATACTCATCCTGAAAGTTGAAAAATACATCTACTAGAAAAGAATAAATCAAACTCATTAAATCCTACAACCAAAGGAATATAATATTTAGTAAAACTTTAAAAGGTTTCTTTCATATCCTTGAGCAAAAAGGAAATTTTCCCTAAATTCAACATACTTTTGGGTTACATAGATTTGAAACACAATGGTGATTATTTTTTTTCCTCTTCTTAATATTAAAAACAAATAAGGCTCTGCAAAATTTAAAAGGAACTGATCACTTATGAAGCTCTGATACTTTACAAATACTTCACAACTTTATGAAAATTTTGACTCAGTTGCCTACCTCCAGTGAAAGAAAAGGGCTGTTTGGATCTGGAATGGCAATTTGTATAATGTATGATTTAGGAAACTCGGAATACATGTATCTGCAAGTCTTAAAGTGATTCATTTATTGATGGGACACGCAAAAAAATCAACCAAAATCATTAAAGGAAATATATTTAAAAATTATTATTTTTTACTTTTGGTATAAAATTAGCCTAAGTTTAGTAATGATGATAATGCAGCTGGAGCAAATAGAAGTATAGGGTTTTTATTTCAGTTCATTGGTTGTAATTCAAAATATTCCATGTCTATTCATGTCTATATGCATGAGCAATGGATGAGAAGATTGTGCTAATAATATAACTTCTGCAAGAAGCAACATACTACTGCTTAAGTTCTTTCAAGTAAAACAAGTTCCTGAAATAAAATAATGCATAGCAATTCTCCTATTTTATCTGGTCAAGCCAGTTGATCAGGTAAAAGAGGATTTTGAGTTAAAATCACCACAACCTAAACCGTCCAAAACTCTACATTTTCAGATGAATTGAAAGCAATAACTGCAAGGAAATTCTTTCAAGGTGGAAATATAAGAATTTCCCTCACCAGGTGCAGGTGAAGAAGATCGCTCTAACGCAGATTTGGAATGCTTGGTTGTGTTGTTAACATTGGTTGTTGCACTGGTTGCTGACTCTACAGAGGAGCTGGACACACTCTCAGAAACCTGCTTGACCATTGGAATTCTGCTAGAAGCTGGTTTGGCGCTTGGGGTGGAAAAAGATCTCTGTATGAAAAATAAAAATATTATAAATGGTTACTTTTCTTTGTTGATGGTGTCACTTAATTATCTTAACTCTGACGTTAATGTTTTGAAGCTTTTAACAACAATCTCAAAATTATAATCTCTCTACATGATTTAATTAAAAAAAAAATTTTGTTCTGGCTTCTGCATTTTTGCACATATATTTCTTTTAATATAGTAAACAAAAAAAAAACATTTGAGGCATCGCTATAAGGAGCTGAAACTCATTTTGAGACTAATTATCTAAGTAATATGATAGCTTATTTTGTCAAAGAAATCTTATTTAATTAGTGTACAATGCTGGCCATCAACCTGACTTAATCAATGCCCTTGCCTTAAAAATCTTTACCATGAAATATATAACCAAGTCAGGCCACATCCATTTCTGGACCTTGTAAAAATACATGGGCAAATGATTATTTTGTAACGAAAGTAGACCCAATAAAGTTCTTTTTAAACCTTATAGTCAATGCGTAGCAAATTCTATAAGAGTAGGCTGTGTGAATGAAATTCCACAGTATCTCTCGATATAAACTTTCGTGGTGTGATCCCAATCAATATATTTTTTTTTCGATAAAATATTCCTCATACTTTAAGAAATAATAAAAAGCAGTTATTTAGTCCGTATTTTAAGATCTAGCACTTTTCCCACAATGAGGGTCATGTCCAGTAGATCCAGACTAAATTAAATTGTTTCAGTGTAGGTGAAACAAAATTAATTCATCTCATATTTTGTACAAAATTTGATCATGAGCTTTAGAATGATAACAACTCGCTAGTATTAATGAAATTAACTCAAAAGTTTGGGGAAGACAACTTTTCTTAACAAAACACTGCATTGCATAAAAATATGTTTCTCATCACAGAGTATAATTAAACCATTTCCCATCATGAAACGAATTTTGATTCTTCAAAAAGTGTAAACTCTAGGCAGTTTATATATGTCAGATATTCATTAAACCTACTAGTTTACTCACACTGACCAGTTGAGCCTCAGAGGTCACAGAAGAATCACTTGCAGATGCAGAGGATGTTGATGCTGATTTGTTGCCAGGTATAAGGAATGATTTTGAAGTTGCTCCAGTTTTGCTTTGTCCGGTAGATGAAGTTGAGTGCTTTGTAACTGCAGTCGCTGCAGCAACAGCAGTAGATGATGATGCCGCAAAAGATGATATGGCCGGTATGCTTGGCACATGGCCTTGAGGCCTCTTCGAGTCTGTCTGCTTTGAATGGTATAATGGTAATGGAAAAGTTGTCAATTGATCGATAATTGTCTAAACAATTTTTATTGTCATCATGCAAAGATCAGTACACTGTGTCTATGTCAGATCTTCTCCACACTGCAAGTCAAAGAGTGAAATTAAAAAGAACTTTTTTATGTGAGCTTAAAGGCTATTTGCTTATTAAGATTCATTTCAAACTGGATTAAAGTGCAGTCCGAAAATACAAAATGGAACTTAGGACTTGCTTGTTTCTGCATGGGCACAATTACTTAAATTATGGAATAGCAATTTACAAAAGTAAAAAAAAAGAAGTTTTGCTTATATGAATGAGATGAATAGGAACTCAAACAGAAAATTCTTACACTTGATTGTGCTGCGGCGATGCCGGATGCTTGCACTGATGTATTTACATATCCAGAGACAGATGCAACTGGCTTGCCTTTCATCTGTCCACTTTCATTTGAGGTAGACTTTTTCCTAGATGTTAATGGAGATGTCAAACTCAAAGGAAAACGTCTGGTAGTCTTTTGCTTCTCCTGGTTTGGGAGCTCTACATCACTGTTGAATAGAGAAACATCTTTTTAAAAAATAAAAGCCAAGTGACACATAATCTAAATACATCCGCTAATGTCACTTTATCTAAAACTGGTCTTCATTAGAACATGCTTCTGTCTGCTACTATACAAGCTAGAAGAACAATACAGTTTCAACTTAGCTTATTTTGTGGTTCCATAATTCTTCTTGAGACATGCAAAAAAAAAAAAAATAGAAAAAAAAGTTACTGTGTTTATGTTTATGTCTACGAAAAAAACAACGGAAACAAGAAAAATCAACTGATTCCCTTCAAGGTTGACAAAAAACTTCAGCCTAGCACATATTTAAATAATCACAGCCATTATAACAAGGTGCTATATTTAAGTCTATTATCCAGCTTTTTGTCACCTAAACCTTATTTCACATTTATGATAAAAATTTAATTGACATTTTTTAACATAGTTACACAAATCATTTTGAACAAAATTTCCTTACTCTACTTCTTTCCCTTTTGCACTGATTCTGAGTTGCTAGATATATTTTCATTAAACCATTCATGGTTTTAATGCGCTAATGTTTTCAAAGATGTTCAGAGATTTTAAATTTTCAGCTGTTAAGTATTTTGTCAATCAATTTTTTGCACCCTTTAATACTCTTAAAACTATTTGAAGCAATTTAATTTTCAACACAGTCAATAAATCTATATTTTGTATATGGATGCTTATATTCACTTTAATGCCATCAGAAATCAAACTCAACAGGTGCATGATTGAACATATTTCTCATTTACCCCACATTATTGCTCTTTCCTGGAATGCATTAAAGACTCTTACAATGGGTATGAATAGATTCTTTCAATAAATTATTGCCCATTCTGTTCATCAAAAAAGTAAAACAAAAGTCTTATCCTTTTCTTAAACTGATGAAGATATCACTATTATGCTCTATACTCACTCTTACATTCGAAATAGTCCTGTTCTAGCGTGCAGTCTTTAAAGTTATGTAAATCTTTATTACTGAGTTTTTAAAAAATCTTTCTGAATGAGAATTCATATTCATGTTCAGCTCACCTTGAGAGCCCTGAGAAGTCATATACCATATCCGGTGTGGAAGATATTGGGTATAGCTCTGAATGCAAAGTTCTTCTTGTTTTCATTCGGCTTGGCTCTGGCTTAGATGCAACTCCCATCAACTGAAGAATAAAGATGGTATGCAATTTTTTAATAAGACAATTTTTATATCTCACAATATATCACTCTTTGAAAAAAATTCCTTAGTGGGAAACATTTCTTTTCATAAAAAGGCTAACTATCAATAATTAAGAAGCCATTAAAAGGAATGGTTTTAAGATCAAAAGAGTTCAGGACAGTGATTTATTGAACCAATTTTCTTCAGCTTGGTTCAATATGAGTTTCCTTCTGCAAAAATGATCTGTAACATCAAACCTAATATATCACCAATAGAGAATCTTACTGAATGAGCATACATTATGACATGATTTTAAAACTTTGCAAGGGTGATCTTTTGGTACAGTAAGACACTTGCCTGACAAGCCACATTTGGGCAAATAGGAGTTAAAAAAAAAGGCTGAAATAATCTTTAAGATATATATTAGACTGTATATATCTACATAAATAAAATTAAGATAAAATTGTGTCAAAACCGTTTTATGAATTAAAAAAGAAATCGCTACTTAGAGACTGACTGCCAGCCGCCCCCCCCTCCATCAAAAGAAAAAAAAATAAACATACAATAATATAAAACAAACCCTGCTATTAAAAACAAAATAATAATAGAAGAAGGCTGTGCGGCTACGTGAACAATAATTTCAGTTTCAATTGTATGTGTGATATTTTTTATCAATCAATCTCATAAAACTTTGCGTGGACAAGAAATAGAGCAATTGCTGAGAGAGAGTGAGTGGCTCAATTGAATACGAAAAACTTACAAATCATTGTCCAAAAAAAAAAACCGCTATTTCTTAAAAAAAAAGTTACCTGCTGTTTGAGAGATATATTTTCCTCTTGCAAGCTTTTCATTCTCCTAGCATCAAATTCAACATTCAGGAGTGTGGGCACTGGTATGTTAAGTTAAAGAGTATAGATCATTTAGAGAGCTAGAGGTGCATTTGAATCATAAAGCATTTGTTTAATTATATATGAAACTAAGTATAAGACTTACATTGATGGCTCATGTCCCTCAGTGTTTATATCATAAAAGATATAAAACAGGGGTTGAGAACTTGCCAAACATCATAACAAAAAAAATCACATTACTTTGAAACATTGAACTTGTCAATTCTCATGAATTCAAGCAATTAAAAAAAGGATATGCATAGCTTGTAGCACAACTGATAAGAAATTGTGCAGTGAAAGTTGCAAAGTATCCTGCCACTGTTTGTTGAAGTAAAGAGAGAACATTGGGTTATCTGCAGGAGCTGCAATAAATGGAAAAGCTGAAAAATACAAACATTATGAAGTGTTAAAGTAAAATATTTTGGGCTTAGGCAAACAAATCTGCTTTTATAGGTCCATGAACAATGCCAAAAACAATTTAAATTCTTTTCAAAAGTTGATGTTTGTATATTGCGACATGTTGAATAAAATATATAGTAATAATAATAAAATGAGAAATTACAAACTGGCGATAAGACTGACAATTCAGTGTAATTTATAGTATAATCTTCTTATATCATCATTTCTTCAGAAGTTAATATAATATCAATAGCTTGTACATAAAGTTGTCTAAGTAAGGAGAAAAAAGGGAGATCTATTTCACTGCCAATTTTGAAAACTTCCCCTTCTTTTCGACACATTATCATGTTATAATTTCATTTGAGTCCATCCCACCGTGAAAATGATAGTTAGTAAAAATATTAATCAATTTATTTCTGTGATATGCCATCCCCTCATCCACTGTTGTTTGGTGCAATTCTCTTCTTTTTTTTTTTTTTTGCATACCCATTTCTGTTTGGCTGATTGGATCTCTAGCTAGCTCAGTGTCAGTCTTAGGTCTAAGCCTAACTCTTTCTTACAACAAATGTACATGGTAGTTTTGCACACAAGACAGTGGCTTAGCTGAAGTAAAAGAGGTAGGACCTTAGGATGGCAAACTGGCCATATGATGCCATAGATGCATGCTGCTTCAGTGAGAACAAAGGGGGAGTGGAGAGAAACGGCACAATGTTAGCATTGGCTCTGAGGCAGCCCACTCTACCATAAGCCATCTGAGCCACTTGATTGAGGAGTGAGGGGAGGAAAAAGATGAGCACAGCAGGTGTGAAGACAATAATTAAAGATGTTGTAATCCACTGCAAGACAACAAGTCACAACATGACAACAAGATGGAGGGAGGGCAGAAAATGAAAGGAAGGGGAAATTCTGGGTGACGGTGAAGGTTGAGTCATTGGAGGCCAGCAACCATAATGGACATAGCTGTTTGGCTCCCACAATATCCTCAAGCGTTTCTTCACTAAGTGTCACCTTCTCAGCTTAAGCTATCCATTAGCTTAACAGCTCTCATTAAGTTTCAATGTCAGTGATGGCATAGGGGTCTAATTTACATTAGAATAATAAAAAAAAATTAAAAGCTGGATATGAAAATGTGAAATAATATTAATATTAGCATTAGAATTATCAAAATAAATAAGATTAAGTTAAATTTATTGTGTTGAAACCAAGAAAATTTGATACTTTGTGCACCCACCAAACCAATCTTTGAAATCAGCATTTGCCTGCAGTTCTGGTCCCATTTGTTCAAAGAAAGCCAAAACTTTGTCTTGTCTTCCACATTGATGTGCATTCACTATGTACAATTTGAGAATACTGCTCTCTAGTTTACGAATGCTTGGAGCATAGCGCTGTTGTTCGAGACGAGCAAAGAGGCGCTGGTTAAGATATCTCCAGTAATCTCTCAAACCTTGAAGATCATAAACTGCCAATAAGGACCAAATCTGTTCCATCATACGGTCAACCTTCATATTTCAAACAAAAAAAATACAAATGTATGACAGCAGGAATTTTTTATGGCATAATAGCAAGTTTGTACATAAAAAAAAAATACCTAAAAATTGTGGCTAAATACCTTGACTCTTTCTCTCCCTGTCTCTGTGTATGGGTCTCCCTCTCTCTCGTTTTTTTAATTGTGTGTTTAATATTGACTAATGAGTTGGCCATGCTTTACAATAATCATTGAGAATATTCAATGCTCTAGCCATTGCACCATTGGATGCAAAAGCTGCGCCTTTCTGAATTTCTGAGCCAGTGCTGCTAGAAGACAATAATGACCTCGAGATCTCAGTGAGTATTATTGTCCTGATTTGAGAATAATTTGATTTCTCATAGAGAAGAGAAGTTAAAACTTATAAAAGAGATTGTATTACCCCAACGATGATTATGAGCAGCAAAAGACTTACATTTTAGCATTTCAAAGATAAATATTGAGAGGTTACAGATTGCGAAGGTAACTGGTAAAGATGAAAAAGATAAAGAACAACAACTTTCTCTTAATGAATTTAATGAACAAATTTCATTCATTTTCCAGATTATCTTTAAAGATGTGTCCAGTTTATGAAACCATGTTTTAAAGAGGTTTAAAATCCTTACTCTGTTGCACAAATCACATCATTATAGGCTTAAGTTTAAATTGTAACTGCACGTTACAGGCATTGTTTTTAAACATCTGTGGGATAGTGTGATTATGTTCTACAATATTTGATGACTCTCACCAAGTCCAATTTTCTCTCCTCAATAAATTGTTGAAGTTTATACCCCTTAACCTGGCTCGCTTGGTAATAACAAAAGTTCTTGATAAGTTTCTACTCAAGTTGAGGTATCTATAAAAATGTTCTTCACAGCAGAAAAAAAAGGGTCGAGTCAGTTACAAAACAAATCAGAAAAGGGGGCGGTATTACCGCCAGAAAAGAGCATAAATTATATGAATGAAATTAATTAAACAATACATTGCTGTCAAAATCAAAATTACCCTTAATCCCTTGTCTTTATCTGTTTTTAGTTCTTGGTCAAGAGCCTTCAATGTCGATGTAAATCCTCGAAAAAGTAGATAATCTTTGACCAATTGGTCGAGTTTTTCGCAGGAGGCAGCCATTTTATCATAATGTGAGTAACCCTCTTCATTGTAAGAGTTACTGTTATCGTATTCAGTTAACTAGCTTCGCTACCTTTCAAAACAATCCAACCAGCCTCCGTGTTGCGATGGTGATGATTATTATGATGGTGAGAGAGAGAATGTGTGCATTGAAAATGGAAGACGAAGCGATACTTCAAAAGAACTAGTCGTTAGTAGCTTTGATATTTGCATATTGAAACTTTTTATCTTCTCTTACAATCTAATGGAAACAATAGTTTCCCTTCAAAGATAGCAGTGTGCATTTAATTTTAGATCTTGTTAACTAATAAAGATGATGCATTCCTAATGACAAAATTGCTTTTTTTTTTTCTTCTTTATCATGAATTGTCTGGTGAAAATGGAAAATCTTGATTTGCGCTTTATTTTTTTTTGTCTCTTTAAGTTCTAACGATGTCAATTCAACAAACAAAGCTGTTTATTTCCTTGTCTAGTATTGTTTTAAAGCTAATCCTTGACCCCCCGTTTTATGGCTCTCTAATATGAATTTTACCGATTTCAAGCTGTGAGTTAAGTAACTGCAAACTTAATGTTTAAATTTTATCAAAGGCAAAATTAACCCTTACTGCAGTTGTTACGAACTATCTCCATATTGTGTGGTCATTTTATCTAATTGTTCTGTCTTTTGGTCTAGACTGATATGCCCATCTCTTTTATGAGAACTCTTCATTTACATTGAAATTTCTTGCTGTAATGTGCATGTTTAATGCAAAACCTCTTCTTTTTGTAATAAATTATTAAAAAATCGAAAAAATAGCAACATTTTCTCTATAATTATTTTTGATTACCTGCTCTGGCTCTATTTTCTCCTGTCCTGCTTGACGTTCGCTTTACCTGTATCCTTTTGCAAATTTAACTTTCTTAACCACGCCTTATGCCGTTATGGTCAGAGGAATCTACACATTCAATAATCGTATCGACAGAAATATCCCATAGTGGCTGTTTTTTTTTGTCATTTTTATGGCATACTTTGTTTTCCTTGTGAACAGGCTCGGAGCGGCGTCAAGATTAAAGATGCGCTACCGTCTGTAACGAAGTTAAGGTAACCAAGAAATTTAAAGCTTCAACGCCATCGACGGCGACAGATTTAGCGCACTATCAAACGAATGGTTGAACAAAATTTCAAAAAGAGATCTTTTTGTGTTAAGTCGGTGTCTATGATTTGTATTATTTTTTACATTTTTTCAAATGCCCTTTCAAGTAGTGTTTTTTCTGTTCAACTGCTGAACTCAGATTTTAATGTAAGGGGGGGAATATTCCAACTTTATGGTTTCTCTCAGTTTGTTGTGAATAACGTTTTTTCCTTAATTTGTGCAATTGTTCGACTCTCGAAAGTTTTAACATTGTGCGCACCGTATCGGCTTTTCGATATAAATATTCTTATGTTTGCATTTATATTCCTGTTCTATTTGTTTTACTTTATTATACCTACCCTTTGCTATAAAATAACGTCTCATTAAGCCCATTTGAGATCTCTACTGCCACCAATATTTATGTGTGGCTATATTATAGATGTTTCGTTTGGACTTTGAGCCTCATATTGTAAAAAAAAATTCAAATCATATAAGGGAGAATTTTTCTTCATGTATTATACCAAGGAAGAAGAAAAGGTCCGGTGTATGCAAAATAAGTACCTGGTAATAAAATAAAGTGTTGTTTTTTTTCTTTTTTAAATCAAAACTTCAAACACTAAAAACTCTAACATTGTATACAAATCACGTTGGGCTTATTTAAAAAAAAAATAAGACGGGGTATTGTACTTTGACCTTCATGTTTTTTTTTTTTCTGGTTTGCGTAAAATTTAGAACGAGGAGTAAATGAAAAGTAAATCCAAATTATGTGTGCAACGTTTCCTTTTTGATTGTCAATATTAAAAAGAACTATCAAGTTCAAACTCATAATGTCACACATAGAGATGTAGAGTATTAAGGAATGGTTTCGAGAGAATGAGATTTATCACTGTTTTTTTTTTTTTTTTTAATTCCCATAAGATAAGCCGATAATTATGTCGAATGATATTATAATATATTTTATTTTACATCGTTTTATTTTGTAATTTACAGTTACAGACACTGAACAAAATCAAACGAGAAAAAACGCCACTTCCGGTATGCAGCTGAGATAAATGATTCTAAAATTAGCCAATTTTTTTTCCTGAGTGTAATTCACTTGAAAACAGAATCCAACTCCGTCTGACAAAACGTTGCCTTTTTGTGGAATAAGGTGTGTGTCAAATGATCGCTCTTTTTTTAATATTTATCATTTTCATCAAAGTCAGGTAATTTTTTGTGGCTTTGTCCTTAAAACACTGTTATTTTGCTGTGTTCACAGAGGCTGTGCCTGGACTCTGTCAGCTCTCTAATCATCATTAGATCTAGAGTCTAGATTAGATCAGATTTACTACTGTATCAATGCTTTTGAATTTAGGTCTTAAGCAGATGCAAAGCACAGTCTCCGAACTCACTGAGATCAAAACAACCAAAGTTCTAATGCATTAAAGAGAACTTTCTTTTTAAGTTTTTTAAAGTCTAGAGGTCTAGGTTACATACTTTACATGTTTGCCCCTACATTCCACTATCATTTTCCAGCGACAGTTCTACCTTTTAGCTAGAACTTATATGCAAATGACAGTAGATGTAATCTAACAACATTGTTAATTGATTGTAAATTATTTGGGATAGGATAACAATGGCCATTAATTGGTACACGTTAAGGGTTGTGGCCTCATTTGTTTGTTTACATGGCAGCCATCATGGAAATAGCTCAAGTTTTAGGGAAAGAGTTCCTTTTAGGCACGGATTAATTTACCTAAAAGGTACTCTTTCCAAAATCTAGAACCTAGTTACAGATTTTTAAAAAATCTAATGTAGATTTTGATTTAGATCTAGATCTAGATATAGAGAAAAGAAAATAAATTCCATCCTCTTTAGGGAAAGAGTACCTTGGGTATTAGTCAGTACCTAAAAGGAACTCTTTCTAGTATTAGATTTATAAATTGATCATGTTGATCCCTAAGTAGATTTGGAACGTTTCTAGATGTAGATCTAGATCTGGATCATGTGTAGATTGGGTGTATTTTCATTATTATTATCACTGTAAATTTATGTAATTGTAAACAAACAGGACCACAATCCATAAGACTATGCAATGCTCTTTCTAAGATAACTGAATTTGTTGAAAATACAAACTTGGGTTATATAATGCTCATAAGATCTTTTGCGGGCAGGCCAAAATGAACTCTTGCCTACTTGTAAGATGTGGAAAAAGTTTCTTCAGCCATTATTACATGCTGATGTTCAAAGGTAAAAATTAATCCTAAATCTTGAAAGCAATAGAGCTCATTCTTACATTTGACCTGTATGGAATGAGTTTCATTTCCTGTTATAGAGAATTATAAAATTGTAAACAGCTTTTTCAATTTATTTTATAACCCCAAAAATTTTTCCAAAATAATGAAGCATATCAAAATGAGGTTATATCTACAGAACAGAATTAGGATAAACTTGCAAGCACTTTTCACTTGTCTTTGAAACTTTTCATGAGTTTGTAAGAATTATGACCAAAAAAAATAACAAAGCCTAGTTTTGGAAATATATTTTCAAAGGATTATCGAATAAAAAAAGATCTTAAATTGTTGAAAAGTACTTGGTGGGTTGAGTTGAAAATTTTTGTGCTGGTCGCTTAAAAGTTATATGTTTTTCTAGTGGCCTCATTTGGATTTTGCAATAAGAATCATATATTTAATAGTTTTTTTTGCTTTTTATTGTGGATTAAAATGGTTATAAACTCAAAAGAAAAAAAAATAATCTATAGGTTTTTCTTTTCCTCTCGCCACTTGTAGCTATCTTGTTCATTCACCTACAACTTCAGCCAATGAGGTCATGGTTACAATAAGCAACATTTAATATTGAAGATGAAAGGGCCTCACCTCGGGTCCCAAATTTAAAATAAATCACTTTCTTTGACCATCATACTATTGTAGGGTTAGGCAAATTACTCTGTAATTATCAAGCAAAATATGACCAAATATCTGTTTTACTTAAAAATTTGAGATTCAACCTTGTATTTCAAATTGTCAGGACATTTTGGAAATCCTGAACTCATATATATGTCAGCAAGGACTGCCCACTTTCCCCAGATTCTTTTATTCAACTGCATTTTCAAAGTCTTACATGACACTTATCTGCAGTTGTGTCCTGATTATTAAAAATTGATAATTCTTCAAAAAAACAACAAGCTTGTTTTGGCTTAAGTTCAGGCTTTCAAAATTTTCTCATCTGTGGTTCACTGAACACGCATTAATAACTGTGGCGTTCAGACAAATATGAGTACTTGGTCAACTGATATTTTTGGTTACAACTTTCAATTTCATTTTATGTTGGCTAAGCATAAATAAAATAAAAGTTAGAATTACTGCCATGACAGATCATTTTTTGGCATCTTCTATTATTTGTCTTGTGCTGATATGGAACATATAGTGACCTTCACTGATGAAAGGATAATTCCATAATCAGTTTTTAGAATTCTACTCCTTAGATGTTGAGTTTGTAAACAAAGAAAAAAAACAATTGTCTCTGTTTTTGCATTTTTTAAATGTTTTTAGCATATTCATGGTATCTTTTGAACACTGTTCAATGTCAACTTTTCAAAACAAAAAATAACTTTTTTTCCATCGCTTCTTGTCTTATGAGCTTACCTCTGTGTGCCTGTGACTGTACTGAAATAGCCTTGGTTGCTTTATCTATTTTAAAGAAAATCACACTCATTGATTATTTTTGCTCATATTACTCACATTGCTTTGAATATCATCTTTCCATGGTGCCTTTAAAAAAAAAATTATTAACTAGGTCAATAAAATTTAATTAAAACATTTCCCTTCCTCATTTCAAATGCAGATATTTTTGTTTGTTTTATTCATATAACTTTCTTTTGCCTATAACTCTTTCCTCCCTTTTTCATCTCTTTGTAAAGCCCTCCAACTTTTCCCTGTAATGGCTCTTGACTTTTTTCCATGATAAAATTAACATAAACATGAAGCAAAATTTTATCAAATTTATTCATCTTTTTATGTGGGTGTGTGAAGTAATAAGTTTCCTTAAATTTGAGTCAAAAGATTTTGTTCAGCCTAAATGCATTCATGCATGATCTTTTTAATACTCTAATTATGTAACAACCTTTTTTTTTTCATTTTAAATGTTTCCTCCTTTTTTTATTGCTATGTGCAGCTCTTCAAGATTATGCATAAATTTACAACTTAATTAAGAAGAGGAAGAGAGGTTTAAAAAGAGAATCTGTTTGTCAGATGTGCCTGTCTGATGTCATATCATTCACCTGTAACTTTGCTGTATCCTCATAAAAGAAAATTTGGATCAAAGTCTATTGGGTTCTGTTTCACCAGCAACTCTTTATTCATGTTGCAATCTAATTATGCCTTTTATATCCATGAACCTTTTCAAGTTTCAAAAAGATCAATATTGTGATATATTCATCAAAACTTTGCTTTGAATTTGAGCTATTTAGTTTCTGTTTAATGTGATTTGCCTTTGGTCCCTACCTCTCCCCCAAAATAATTAAAGAAAAAAAAACAACTTAAATTATAACTGCTATATGTATTTCATTGGCTTTTATTCCAAATAGCTACAGTAAAAGACCCTAAAGTTTTTCATGCACTTGTCCTGGTACATATGGTGTATTTTATTGTTTAATGGAAAAGGTTGCAAACTATAGTTCTTTCACAGGCTGCTCTTTCCATATTTTGTCTTTTGTTATCAGAAAGGTTGTAGCCTAGAGTTCATTTGACAGGCTGCTCTTTCCATATCATGTCTTTTGTTAAATGTGTGAGAAAGGTTACAGTCGAGAGTTCATTTCACAGGCTGCTCTTTCCATATCATGTCTTATGTTATATGTATCAGAAAGGTTGTAGCCTTGAGTTCATTTTACAGGCTGCTCTTTCCATATCATGTCTTTTATTGTTATGGAAAAGATTGTGGCCTTTAGTTCATTTCAGTGATGGCCGTTTCTCAAAGGAACATAGGGCAAGCTAATTTTGATATTTTAGATTATACATATTCTTATAGTTATAGTCATTTAATTTGAATCTGCAATCT
This sequence comes from Elysia crispata, assembly GCA_033675545.1. Classification (NCBI taxonomy): domain Eukaryota; kingdom Metazoa; phylum Mollusca; class Gastropoda; family Plakobranchidae; genus Elysia; species Elysia crispata. The sequence goes on from JAWDGP010002524.1 coordinate 336,737, forward strand.
GCAACTTTCAAAAACAACTGTGCTTGTTTGGCTGAATAAATGGAACACCAATATCGATAGCCTAAACAATGTCTACAGCTTTTCAACTAGATTTCTCTCTCAATGTCTATCTTGTCTGTCTGTCTGTCAGTCTCTCTCTCTCTCTCTCTCTCTCTCTCTCTCTCTCTCTCTCTCTCTCTCTCTCTCTCTCTTTTCCTCTCTTTCTGCCTCTTGCTCTCTCCTCCTAGGTACGACCCTGAGGGAGATAAAGAGGACTTTAACCCATTTAGTTCTACGGCTACATCTATCTCTATATGTGTATGATAGTAGTAGAATTAAACTTGCATGGCCTGGGCTTGTGAGGTTTATGTCATAGAATCAATAACGTATTTTTAAAATATATTTGCTGTTGTTGACGCTCCTAACCTTAAGGGAACAAAAAAGGGAGGGGTGCTCGGCGTTGGCTAGTTTTGAAGGTGAGTTGTACAAAACTTTTCCCACACCCTCTTCAAATTCAAATTATTTTCTAGATTACTGGAGATCTTGTTTCATAGCACACAGATGCATGTGGCATTGTTAGTGTGACGTAAGTGATAATTATGTTCTCTTTTCGTTTTTTTTTTTTTTTTTAATTCCTTCTGAGTTCTCCTTGATCCAGTTATGATTTCTTTTTTTTTTTTACGTCTTGCTTTTCTTTGCTTCAAACTTTTGTCTTGCAACACAGCATGAGGGAGGGAGGAGGGGAGGAAGAAAAAGTAATGTTCAAGCATGCCTGCGAAATTTAACCCTTTAATCTGCCACTCCTCCCTCCTTAATAATATGTAATATATTATTTACATTTGTATTTTTGGTTCAAGCTTAAATCGACAGGGATGGTTGTCACAATATGTTGAATTTGACCCTCTAATGTATCGAGGGTGAGCAAATTTCGAGTTACTTTTGGCCGGGGAGTTATTTTTTGCAATCCAATTTCTTTGCCGAGTTTAGACCAAGAGCGAGTGGAAAGCGCATTCAACTAGTGAAAGCCAAAACAAAAAAGAAAAAGAAACAAAATGAACATCTAAAAGTTGGCATCAAATGTTGGAGAACTAAAAAATATTTTTAAAAAAATTGGCAAGAGTCAGTATCAAACTATTTAGACCATCCCTACATTATAGCTTACTCACTCCTCGGATCTCTGCATGCGTGATGAAGGTAGTGACGTCACTCAAACGTTTTGAAGCTGTCTGTATTGGTGCGTAATTGCATTTGGACGGTCTGCTGCTCAAAGAATTTCGCATCTTGCATCATGCTATGGTGTATGAGGCAATTTAAGAAGATGTAAAACGGTAAAAAAAAAATCGATTTCGTAAAGTTCCGTTATTATTATAGAAGTCTGGGCTATACTGTATAATTCATAATGATTGTCTATCACAATCATTGCATTTTGTGTTAATGTAGTCAAACACGCTAGCAAGTGCGTTCGTTTGTTTGTTTTTAAGGTTTTAGCGCGACTCTCTCACCGGAATCGAGGCTTGCGCTCTCTGCTGCGTTCTTTTCTCCCTACTTTCACCTATTTCTCTTCGGAATGTTTTCAATTTCAGATCTATGCAATGTGGGCTCGTGAGTCATGTTAGATATGGGGGCGTTGTGCTATTTTTGGCTCAGCAGGTTTCATCTTGATGCTTCGTTGCTATGTCTATCGTTATGTCTTCGAGGGATCGTGCATTCGTTCCGAAGGAACGGAGAGATCCACCTAGTCTCGTTCCAGACCTCTCCCTTTTAATTTTGCTCGCGCTAGAGACTAGAGTTTCTTGAGGTGGTGTGTAAATTGTTTTGCGTGTTAAAATCTCCTTCCGCCGGTTCTAAGCTTTACTTCTTAACCCTTGTATCATACAAGGCGTTCACCTCCGTCCAAACATGGGGAAACATTTTTTAAAAATATATTTTATTTTTGAAGTTTTAATTGTGGCAACATTAAAAAAAAAGATAACCCTAAAGTAAAATTACTATTGATTCCTTCAAAAAATTATTTTTTTTTTCAAATTACATAGATTTATTCAATTACACCGCAGTTGCCTCTTTTTCTTATTTTGGCGTGAACGCAAAATTACCCAATTGTCTTTGTTTTACTACAATCATGACGAATTAAATTTTTACAACCAACACAAATTAACGCGTTACAGTGCTTGATATTGCTGCTTCCTTTTTCAAACTTGTTCATTTCTGTTTCATACCTCTTAAAAATACCATCTCTCTCTCCCCTCTCTCTCTCTCTCTCTCTCTCTCTCTCTCTCTCTCTCTCTCTCTCTCTCTCTCTCTCTCTCTCTCCAGCTAGGACAAGTGTAAAAAAAAAACAAGTCTTAAAGCTGTTTAAACTACGAAGTTGAGCAGATCAAACTCCAAAAGTCAACTCTAAAAACGCTACTAAAGTTAGAAGCCACGAATAGCGATGATTGTTGGACGCAATTTTTCGCCCACCCAAATTTTTATCTTGGGACTCAAACAAGCCTCGATCTGACATTGCAGAACTTATGAGATACGACCTTTTCATATATAGGCAGAAAGTCACAATCTTTTATCTGCTGAGGTGGCTTAAAAAATAGTCACAATCTTTTATCTGCTGAGGTAGCTTAAAAAATCCTTGGGTGTGGATCAAAATAATAAAAACAAAATATCCCTAAACAAATCATCTGGTTTTTTTTTTTAATTTTTTTTTTTTGTCTAACTGGCACAGCCACTGATAACCCGTTCATACTCTAAATCTATTTGCGGTAGTAATAAAAAGGATGTGAGATGGAAACAAAAAAAGTTCAGACGTTGTTATGGGAACAATAATAATGTTCATTCAATGGCAATGAATGTCATAAATCCTCTTATCCACAGGTGGAAAGCAACATTAGATGAATTTCACGCAGAAGGATCAGATAGAGTTCCTACACATAAAATTAATATCAACTGATATTTTAGACACACTTTATTGTTTGGTCGCATGGCTTTGCGATATATACATCTGCTCCGAAACATGCAGATCCTTTCAGTCGCCAGTTCGGCTGTGATCGTGAGTAACTGTTTTGCGTTAAAGTAAAGTCTTGTCCCCTTATCTTCAGGAGTGTTGGGCTTTGCGTAACGGAACTGATACATACATGCCTTGACAGTTTCTATCAATATCAGTAGTTACTGCCTTCTCGATGTCACCAACTATAAATAACTCACTAGTTGTTTTTTTTTTTAAACTTTTGATTCCATGTGTAAAGATTTCGATATTTTTTATTGACTTCCATGGAGGTCACAGGCGTATTGGTTTAGATTGCATCTCGAGCTTCGTCACTCAAGAATTCAGAAAGTTATAGAGCTGTGTCTTTCCGCTATCTGTAAAAAAAAAAAACGTTCTGAAGTATGGTATAATGAGTGTTAGTTCACTTTATTTAGTCATGAATGGATTTGAGAGAAAATAATCGGTTTGTCTTTGTTCTATTCTCAATAACAGCAACACTTAATACCTCAAGTGATTTGCCTTTACAAGCTATGGCTTGCTGTGAGACTAGAATAGAATGCTGCACTAATATTGGAAGAAGAACGAAAGAGGAAAGAACATAGGAACAGTCTTAATTGCTTTGACGCTTACTCCGAACAATGTCTGGCACGAAAAGGTTAATAATTAATTATGTTAAGACTTCATCGAATTAATTGGCAAAATGGCAGCTTATTTTATGCATATCTTTTCGCATAGAAATGTGAGTCCCGTGCATTTTAGTACATTTTTACAGGCATCGAAAATATAATAGGTTGGTTGAGAATTGAATAATTTGATCATGTAGGAGTTGCTTTAGATTTAAAAAAAATGTTTCGCTGTGATTCAGCGCGCTCTATTGATCATTCTTTTGTGAATAATAGAATGCGATCGATCGAATCATGTAGTGTGTTCACGGCTCTGATCTGTGTTCTTTCAAGTTATGTAGCCTCACGAACGGTTATCGATCGGTTATATGTCTGTGCAACAAACTTTAATCTCTCTCTCTCTCTCTCTCTCTCTCTCTCTCTCTCTCTCTCTCTCTCTCTCTCTCTCTCCCTCCCTCCCTCTCTCAAAATAAAAAAAAAGGCTTTGATCAAGGTCCGGCTTCACAGACGGATGTTAGATTACCCATTGCTGTTTACTCAGTCAGGCTGATATCATGTTTCTAACTGAGCAATATCGCAAAGTCCTAGTAAGTCAGCTATTCCTAAGAAACAGAATCTCATTTTTGAACATATCCACTCTTCCGTTACTTGAGATTTGCCTTTGGTGAAAAAGTCGAAGAAGTGCGTAATTTTTTTCCGTTTACTCTAGTTCTGTTACAGATACAAACTTGTATCTTCAATGTCTTGCATTGAAGTTGCCAGCAGAGTTAAGCGAAGTAACAAATCAGAACTTCATGATATCCCCCGCAACTTGTCAATGGGGTTAAGTCGTTTCGAGGCCAATATTATCGACAGATTCCGTGAAGACACCTTGTAGAAATAGAAAAAAATTTTCAACGAGAAAGTTTTTGGTTCTTCGTATTACAACTCCACTAAAGTTCTTAGTGGAGTTAAAATAACTCGGCGGGAAATAGTTTGAATGCAAAATAATACCTTCAATTTTAAGGCTTTGAAAGTGAACACACTGAATGAAACGCATACCGTCTTTGTGAAGTATTTCCTCCCAGTATTTTTATCATCTGAACGTTTGGTAATAAAATTTTAAGGACCCTTGAATTTCTCGAGAAGCGAGAGAATACTGGAAAAAGTCCTCATGTTATCAAGATATAATGCATTGGCATTGTCCATTCAGACAATGCATGATCATATAAAAAAAATAATCTGTGGTAGGTTCAGGATACAATTACAAATGTCATTTTTATGGTTTCCTAGCAATATCAGCGATAGATAACAATTCTAGGTACATGTCGCCCCGGTATGGTACAAGCTGACCTAGTAAAAGCGATAATTGACCATGTCTGCCTGTCTTTCTGTCTGTCTCCCCCCCCCCCCCCCTTTTCTCTCTCTCTCTCTCTCTCTCTCTCTCTCTCTCTCTCTCTCTCTCTCTCTCTCTCTCTCTCTCTCTCTCCTTCCCACCCTATCAACCAGCTCATTGACTCTTTGTTTGAAGAAATCGTAACCGTGACGCAAAGTTAACAGAAAGTAAACAGTGCTCTCATGTACTTAGGTATTTATGTATAGCGGGCACAATGGGTAGACAGCGCATTGATGATGTATATATGGTGGCAATGAATTGGATATTGTTTTAAGTCCCTCGGAAGGAAGATACAAAATAACGTTTAAAAACATTTATGGCCGTTTTGATCATGTGCAGATGACAGCCAGATTCATCAAATTACTGCTGCCTCTTTAGCGATGCGCAGAGCTCGAGATCTACAGCTGCAGATGGTGTTTCCTGCTGTTTACCCTTTTTTTTTAACGATGGGAACCGAGAGAAAGATGAGACAGCATTTGCTCTATCAACTCGTATGTTTGATGTAAGAGTGTACGTATATTTGAAAAAAAAAAAAAAAGTGAAAAGAGGTCGGAGAGGAGGTAAGTGAAAGATTAGATGCACACGTGTAGAAATCTCCGGCGTCATGTTAAAATTTGGATGGAAAGGTAGAATACCAAAATCTAAATGTTGCTTCGCTAACTTATCTCCTACGGTACCTATACCCCTATAATCCCGTTGACTAGACAAGTAGGCTGCTAGGCTCCTACCTGGCTCTTCCACCGTGGTTACCTGGCTTCTAGTTCTACCAGGGAATGCAGCTGCGTGCTGTGTTGCTCAAGTCCAAAGCTAGCAAGGCGCTGCTTACCTAGACCAGAGCCGAACAGAATCACATCAGTCAGTGGGCGGCAGTGTAGAAGAATGGTGGTGGCGAGGGCCAGTGGTAACTGCTATGAATATCAGAACTTCATGTAAAGTTCATGTGAAAGTGCTGCAAGTGATCTACATGGAATAAAGATTTTCTTTCCTAGGCATGTGATTAGTTCCTTTTTTTATGAGGATTAGATAGCAGGAGCTTGGAATATTTCGAGTTATCCCACATCGCTGTCTTAAGTTACCCGTTTCGACATAGCGACGTGTGCTTTTCGAATCTTGGATACTTTTATAAACGACTATAGGAGAGATTGAAATGCTCCCATTTCGGAGGAGGTCAGGTAAGAACATTGTAAATCCATATATATACACGTACGGGAAATTGTTAGCACTTTAGCAGTTATTTTGTTCTGAAATACTAAACATCTAAATGGGTGAAGAGGCAGGCATGGGAAAAGAAAAAAAAATACTGATATAGATAATTTTGAGACTCCAGTAGCCTGTAATGGTAATGGTAATTCCATTATCATTAAGCTACCGAATACAAGAAATTGACGAATTTAACAAATTAAACAATTATCATAACTGTGCTCTTTTGTTTATACGTGTACTTTTTACTTTTGTTTGTTTGTGACAAAATAAGGAGTAATTAGCTTTGTTTATCGTTTAGCCAGACCGCAATGGATTCTTTGTTATTGTATCTAGATCTTGATAAGTTGGTGCTTTATAATTACGAACCACCTTTCGAATCTTTTTTTTTTTTTAAACTGATACCAGGTGTGACGTCTGTCTTCAATCATTGACCCATGAAGCTTATTATTTAGGACATAATGTTGGAACGTGGTGCAGGCTGTTGTCTCCACTTATTAGGTTTATCAGTAGATATTAGAGATTCTCAAGTCGCTCAAGTCGTTTAGTCGTTTATAGCTGCATGGAATTCATAAATCATGATTCTGAAAAATGCAAGGCAAGAACAAGTAATGTAGTTTTACCATCTATTTTGTAGCATCGGGACAGATCTGCCTTCCGTGTATGTTGAATTTTAGGACATTTTTTACCCAATCATAATGATCCAAGTTATTGATCAACAGATCTCACACTCGTGGCAAAATATTCCGTTGGGTTGTACGAAAGTGTGATGTCAAATATGTATTCGAAGTTTATGTTAAAAATCTTGAGTTATGCCGTTTTCCTCTCTGTCCAACTCAAAATCATACAAAAATCTGAAAGTTGTTTTTACTCATAAGATATCTTTGAACTGAAAATTGATTTGATTTTTCATTTCTCCTTTCCATTTTTTATTCATCTTTTATTCGCCTCTGATCCGCCACAGGTGGAGATTTTTAGCCTCTGAACTAGCTGTCAGACTGTCTTCTGTGCTTTTTATGTTTGTGTCATTGTACATACCAACTTCTTTCTCCCCCGTTCGACTGACTGCCGTTTTCACCCTTGTCGTACATCATAACTTGAATTTACCAATCATCTAGCGCTCCATGGTTTTAAGACACTTGTGAATACCACGATGTTTTTTTGTTTTTTTTTTTTACTTTCTTTACCTTTTACCTTCCTTAATCTCTCTCTCTCTCTCTCTCACACACACACACGCACACACACTCTTTCTCTCTCTCTCACACTATCTCTGTTTCCTAAGTTCTAACTGCCTTTGTCGGTTTCTGTCTTTGCTTGTTTTATCTTTTATATCTCTTTTTGTCTGTTTGTGTCTGTCTATCTCTTCTTCCCTCCCGAACTCCATGCTATTGTCTGCATCGCTTCCTAATTGGTCTTTCTCCCCCCCCCCCCCCCAGATTTATGCACGCTTAACTGTAAAGGGCAGCCACTGATCTTTCTCCTCTGTTTGACCTAACGTTTAATGCGATGGTTATTTTATCGGAAAAGACAGCCATCTGCTGTCATAAACCTGCCATAAACATAAAAAAAAAAAAAAAGAAATAAAAACCGCCCGGCTTGGTCGTGGTATGGCAATGCTGCTGGTTTGACTTTGATTGTCTTCAGGTGCTCTCTCTCTATATATATACGACGATAGACAAGTCAGGAATTTACACCTGGCACTTCGCCCATCTTTCACGCTCACAGATTGTCATGCAAACACAGACATCACTATTTTTGTCTGCGCACAGTGTGTGATTTCGTGTCTGGTTAATTTTTGCGTCCCCTAAGTTTCTCGAAGAATCCAAGTGGGTATATCATATATTATATGCGATTTGTTGATGGAACGTCTTTTTCATATCGTAATATTATCCTCCTCAACGGTACCTGTACTCAAGAAACCAAGAGGACTGACTTTCATAGATCGGTAAACCAGGTTATTATGCTATTTCTCAATCTATTTAAAGGTCCCCCTAAAATCTCGTTTTAAGGCTAATAAAGATACAAAAAAAAAATGCTCAGAGACGCACTTTCTTGCGGAAGTTCATAACAAGATGTATTCGTACTTATATGATAACGTAAAAAAGAGCTATGAATAAATATCAAATTGATAGTACTTATTATTCATAAATCCTATTCTTCTTTCATTGAAATTGTGTCGTTTATCTTCTTATTCTCTCTCTCTCTCTCTCTCTCTCTCTCTCTCTCTCTCTCTCTCTCTCTCTCTCTCTCTCTCTCTCTCTCTCTCTCTCTCTCTCTCTCTCTCTCTCTCTCTCTCTCTCTCTCTCTCTCTCTCTTATTTTGCTTTTGCTGCTTTGTGCCCCTCATCACCCTTCTCCCCCCCCCCCCCCCCCCTTTTTCTCTCTGTCGCCCCAACTTAAACGTGGTCATATTTTGTATGTGCATAATTTATCATCTCTCTACTCTACGTTTTTACTACTACATGTATTATTCTCTTTCCTTTTATTTTCGCCTGCTCAGTACTTTTTTTTTTCTTTGCTCAGCAGGACTTGTGACATGCATCAAATGGCCATGGTTGTATCGATGACCTTTTCGAAGCGGATTTCCCGAGCTAGCTAGCTAGCTATGAGCTGCTCTCCCTCGTTACTGCTAGAAATAGATGGTTTAAATTGCAGAGCACGATATTCACATTTTCAGAAACCGTAAAACTAAAAGATGAACAAGTAACTGCATGGCGCATTTCATGCTGAAAATGATTTCCTCCGTCTGTCTGTCTGTCTGTGTCTCTGTCTCTCTTTCTCCCTTTCTCCCCCCCTTTCCCTTTTCCTCTCTTTTTCCGCTTTCATGTCAGCTCAAGATGTTGACGCTATCATGAGTTTTCATCTTTTTTTTTTTCTGTTTTGTTCGGAATTTCAAGTATCATCGATGAAATTTTAGATCCCTGCCATCTCTCTCAACCGAAATCGATATGTTGGAACAGGTAAAACATTTAAAGAGTAGGATGAAAATAGAGTTTAAAAAAAGCACTCTATTCTTTCAATCCACATTGTAAAAATTCATACATATCATGATATTGCAAAGGATCGTGAAGAAACTATAGGGTCGAGCAACGGTTTTGAATCAAGTTTATTCCAGAGCCTTTCTTCAGATTCTTACAGATTTCTTATCGCTGAGAGTTGAGAATTTTTTTATTATTATTATTATTATTATTATTATTAAGCCTATGTTATTGTAATGTGACTGTATTTATAAGTTTTCTTGAAGTTGTACTTCTTGAGTCAAGGCAAAAATCAAAGTGCATCAGTCTGAAACTTTTCTTTAGCCCAGGGCAGTACATGAAAATCAAGCTCAGTACTTTCTCATTCTAAACATTTCTATCGCCTGACTTACTTGACTTGACTTAGGGCCTTCCGCGTCTCAGTCGTCCGACGGGGGCGCTTCGGCAGCTTTTCGGATTCTCGTCGACAGTTCTCTCCATTGCTGTCTGCTCTGGGCGATGCATCTTAGGTGTTCGAGGTCTTCCCTAGTTGTGAGTTGTTTCTATCGCTTTGGGGAGGAAAATTAATGGACTTAACAATTAGTGTGTTCCATCCATAAATTATTACGGATTTTTTTTTTTATGTTAACTTAAAACTTTCTTCTATCTGGTGTTGCCAAATATCGCTGGCCTGGCTATTACTGAGTTGTCTCATATTCTGTTAGTTTAGCAGGACCTCACCACGGTTAAGCAAACACGACCCTTTTTTGCACGCTTTAACTGTTTCCAGTGGCCAGATTCGACAGGGCTGAAATAGATACCCTTACAAGTCTTGCTCGTTAAAGCTACAATATATACCAGTCTTAATGCTATGCACGCGATTAAAGTCCATATTTGTGAGTTAAATAGGGATGCAGAAGCTGAAGCAGCATCCCCCCCCCCCACCTTAGCAAAACTGCGAGCCCAAAATTATTTTCAATTTTGGTCGGCAAAAAAAAAGTGGATCAAAGTATGAGTGCTTCTTAATTTTACTCCTTGGGAGAAAAAAACAACAACCAAAAACTGGATGCTACCGTATTATCCTTACTTATTCTTTCCGACTTAAATTATCTTGTCTTTGTCTGTCTGTCTGCCTGCCTTGTCTGCCTCTCTCTCTCTCTCTCTCTCTCTCTCTCTCTCTCTCTCTCTCTCTCTCTCTCTCTCTCTCTCTCTCTCTCTCTCTCTCTCTCTCTCTCTCTCTCTCTCTCGTACCTTTTTTAATGTCTTTTTCATCACTGAGGCACTAACGTAAGCAATGAACATCTCCTCCAACCTTTGCTTTCATTGTTAAATAAGCATTTGGGTTTTTCAGTACGTCTATTTATGCTAGCCTCTTCACCTAAACAATTGCGTTTGAGCCGGCTATGATGATTATAGTCGGTTGCTCAGGGGCCACAGCTGCTGTTCATACGTTTGCGTGGACGGCAGGAAAACTGAAGCCTGTTCAATGGATTTTTGGTCATAGATGAGAGTAAAACTCTTAGCTAAGTTCAGTTCGCGATTGTCCGGTCTAACGTCTCTTTGCTTCATACTCATATTTCACATTTAAGCGTAGCAAACGTGTTTGGGTCTGTCAACATCCAAATTCGTCATATGTGTATCTTATTCAGTGCTTTATTTTTTTGTCTCTAGCTTTGTAGATTCTTGTGTAGCACGGTTTGTCTTTATAAGCGTATAAGCGTGAATGGGGCCTAGTGGCAAACTTGCTACATTTCCACTGTACACCCCAAACCGAAAAGTTACATTTACCTCCAGAGATAGTAGCGAATGGCAATACCCAAAGTAGCCATGCAGAAAACTCTGGGGTTGACAAAGTAAAAAGCTTTCAGCCAAGCATAACAGTTTGTATCTACCATTAATTCTTCTGTGTGGGTCATCGTGGGGAGAGCCATAGGTCTCGGGGAATGGAAAGGGGTGGGGAGGAGATCTGTTTTTTAAACAAACGGAATGGCCATCGCGCTGTCGATGTCCTGCCTTGTTGACTGAGCTTTAGCAGAAATAGAGTCTGCTAGAGGGGCTCGGACTTAAACGAAGTTAGCAAAGTTGCAAGCTTTTGGCGGAATTAGCCACTGCTTTGTACAAGTGCATGTTTATACCTAGAGGACTAGAGGACAAGGAATTAGCTCAGACCGTTACACATTTCCAAGCTAAATGTTCTTCGCCCTATTCGATCGCGCTTTATTCTGAAACATTAGGTTACAGATATCATGTACATTTATAGAGTCGATATTTTTATTTGTTTCAATGCGAGTCACTTTCACTGAACGCCGTTTTCTTCTAACTTTTCTCACACGAACATTACATTGCCTTTCGCTCGCTTTTTAGTCAATCTCTTGCTATTGAATATATGGTTGTACCCAATTCCAAATACACATCGCATGAAGTTAAATTAAAAATTTATAAAACATATGGCATAGGTCGCCTGGAACAGTTAACAGCGCAATCAACTGCCTAAGTGAAAACTTCTGGCAATATTAAAGATGAGAAGTTTTGTTGTTTTTTTTTGTCTAAAACACACAACAGACAGGATCTATAAACTTGAGAAGAATAGCTGAAGAAATGTCAGGTTTAATTTAATAAGGGAAAAAAAACCCATAAAAAAACCCAAAACATTAACCCTCAACCTCAAAGCACAACCTGGATCCCATATGTCGACGTAATTAAATATAATCAGGTGATGTTGTAAGGCCTATAGTTAATTTAGACTATCCCACCTAAAAATCGAAAAAAAAAAAAATTAGTTGAAAATACTAAAGTGATTGCGTCTTGATTAAAACATAGCAATAAGCCTACAGATTTTTTTTTTTTTTGTTCTTTTTTTTTATATCTTGAATGCCAGAACCAGTCAATTTGACTAGGGAGGAGGAAAGAAAAAATTCTCCCTATCTGTCTGAACCTTCCTTTAAATGTTCCCCTTTTACTTGTACCTATCCAGCATGAAGCACCTAATCTTAACTTCTTTTGAAGAAAAGCAAACTTTTTTTTAAATATGTATTCCAAGTGCAATCGTTTTGTAATTTTACCACTCTGAGAACGTGAATACCTGTGGTCTGGCCAGAATTCAGAAACATGTAAGAGAGCTGCTCCGAGTAATCATCATTGACCCAAAGTAAGACTCTTGTGGAGTCTTTACCTTGGACTGAGCTTCATGTGTGAGATCGATTCCGTATTGGGCGAGTGCCGATGCATGGCTCGCAGCTTGTTTTATCACGTCACGGCTTGCTAAATGTATCTAATACAACGCCATTTTCATGCTCCGATATTACAGTGTCTTTTGCGAATCTTTTGGCTACCACCTTGTGTGTGGAACTTCATTATTTTTTAGTTATAATCACATGTAACTATGTTGCCACAGAGGCGGAATTAAAGATCTTTCATCCAGACGAAACTTAAACAAGCATCCTTATTTATAAAAAAAAAAAAAAAAGAAAGAAAAGAAAGAGGAAGAAGCAATTAGGGCAAAATAAAAGATACTCTTTATTCGAAGCTGCTTTGACCTTAATTAGTTGTGAACACGATTTGTGCGGCTTCCCGCATCCGTGTGTTGTGAACTGTTATGGCTCAGACTGGAGTGATGTCATGACTGTCCTGGCGCTTTTGCTTAGCGACGAGTGGGTTGATGATCGTAGGCATGCACTGTCGCCTGCACGATGTAATCGATAAATCATTTAGAGTCGGGCCTGAGCGATCTAGCGCTAAGCAGGCTGATGGGCTCCGTGATTCACCTTCAACTTCAAGCAGCATTGCGATGTGAAAAGTAGTCAGAAAACGTCGTCCACGCCATTGCTCGTTAGTGTGAATACGTCAGCCTTGCGTTTGTCAGCTTACGTCGGTACGCGTAATCTAGGTGTGTATGTCTCAGTCTGTGTCAATGATGATCAAAATTTCTTGTCTGTGGCTTATCTGCTTTTTTTTTTTTTTTTTTTTTTTTGGAAAGAATTTATAAAAACTGACTATATACTTTCGACTCGGGAACTACTTTTAAAAATTAAGATTGCAAGTTACAGGATTTAAAAAATGTTTCTTTTCCGCAAATTGCTTTTGAATAAGAACTTTTAGATCAAGCCGCATAATCATATTCTTTTTATTTTTTTTTCAAAGCAAATAAAATGTTATTTTTATCTTTGGTATGCTGATTACTTAAAACTTTAATTAGCCTGAACATGGAAAGTGGACAAGAGTCTATCCATACACAGGTCGGAATTTGAACAGTAAACATTCCTGTTGAGGATTCTCAGGTTTAGAAAGTTTGAACACAAGAGCTAAGGCATAACGCAGTCTGTAATCTCCATATAGCTATGTTAAAATACGGTTTGGAAATGAGAAGTGACTACTTATAGGAAGAATAAGAACAACAGGTCGCTGAGCTGAAGAGATTGTAATATGGTTGGATGCGTGGAATAGTGGAAGGTGCTAGAAATGAAGGCATATGTATTGACAATAACCCGGAAAACAGTCAGTTAGCATTATGGCATATTCAAAAACAAACAATACATTTCCAGCTATCATAATTAGTCTTAACTTATTTTTCGTTTCTCTCAAAGTCTTATAATTATGCAGATAGCTTTCGGTAGACATCCGGCAAAAAGCTTTTAAAAAAGCATAAAAGGGAAACACAATAGATTAATTGGGTGTATGTCCAGGTTTATTGCTTCTTAATAGTTCGCTAGCTGTAAGGGTTGTCAAAATATTAAAGTCTGCTGCCTTGATTTAGGCAGTCGGATAGGGCCGGAAAAAACAATCGTATAGCCCAAAAAAACAGGAGGCTAAAAACCTGACTATTAAAAAAGACTGCCTTTCTTTTATGACATAGGGGCAGTTAACAAAGAAGTTACAACCGCCGTTGTAAAAACCTACTAAACTAATTTGGGGAACTGGAACCAGAAAGCTGCAGTTGAAATTGATTTAAAAAAGAAAGAAAGATACAATAGATCAAAAGAGTATGTTCTAGGCTGGTTTGGAAAAGGATGTTTAAAGAAAAAAAACATTGAAACTATTGCTCAATGAAAAGATGAGTGGGAAAACTTAATAATTATGGTTGTGCTGATTGAAAAATAAAATGTTGACAACTTGTTTATTGATATAGGAATATGACAGAATAAAATGCCCATGATGTTACCAAAAAAAAAGGATATCAATTGAAAACTGGTTGTTAATTTGTGAACCACGTATATTGATAAATGCTAGGAAAAAATTGCCATACATTTCAGTTAGACTGAAAACTCAGAGCTATTTTCCTTCCTGGCATCTAAAAATAAGCGCCACCTTCTCGTGTTTGCAAAAGTAATTGGACGATCGAAACGTTCCCCTGTCAGGCTGTGGCTTTGTTTGGTGAATGCTGTGTTCACAGTTGGTGGGATCTTGCTATGGGCTGACAGGGCTGTACCACCAATGGGATTCAAACTGTGTTCTGTTGCATAAAGGGCGTGGATTCATTACCATAGCCGCGTTCACCTAGTTGAACGATTCTTATTCTTTCTGATGAGGTATAGAAAAACAGTTTTTTTCTTAGAAGTTTCAGAATTCGTTCAAGATTCCGTTAAGATACAGAAACTGGGAGTTAAGGATCAAATGGCAGACCAAGATAGTTATAAAACGGGTAAATATTACATGTATCCGCTTCTTTGTCCCAATCTGACAAGCCAACAAATGCGGTTACACACGCTCGAGTTCTGTAGCCATAGGGCGACATTCAGTTCTTATCACTTAAATTTCCTTACCACCCACTTCTTCGCCACTCATACATTCATATAGTTCAGAACTTTATGTATCAGGCGTAGAACTCCCTTGTCCTTCTTCCTCTCCCCAAAGCTAGACCTGTATGTAATCATGTTTGTCTATCAGTTTGATTCAATTGATCGCCACCGCCAGGGTTAGAGAATAGGTCAGGCAAACTGTATAGAAATCGTTCCAGTCACGTGATCAGGATATTCAATGCTGTTGCACCTTCCAGAATAGTCTGGTCTGGTCACAAGTTCATGGCTGTTTGAAGTACATGTATTTGAAACTTGAGGATATCTGCCGAATCAAATCTTTCATTTCGTGTAGATTGTGGAATCGAACGTGTTGAAAGGCTATAGCTGTGTTCTGGATTTTGATGGATTACGAGTTCTTGTTGGGGCCAAAGAAAATTATGTCTGTAAGATTTCTTGTGTCATGTCTTTTGAACTAGAATATTAACAAGTCGTTTTTATTTAGGTATTGATACTACATTATGCTTAATAGTTCGATTAAGCTAGGCAGGCAGCATTGTTAAAATTAAAAGAAGAGCAACAGTACGTTGATTTCATACATTTCCAGGAGATAAGGTCAAGGTGGAGTAAAGGACATTGGACGAAAGGCTAGGTTGAATAAAAGACATTGGACGAAAACCTATTCATTATTTTGTATGAAATCATAGAGGCAAATTGCACATACTTGCTTATTCTTCAACATGTTTCTTAATTTTGCGGATGTCGAAATATTGATAGACTTGGCATCTAAGTTGCTTGCCGTTTGTTCTATGACATTTCATTCCTGCCTGCTGTTGACAGAATAGTGCTTGTGGGGTTTCTGTCAAGACTTCTCCTCTTGGAGCTCAGTTTGCGTTGCCCTTTATAGAAACCAATGTAAGAAATCGGTGTTTTTCCCCCCCTTAACTTTTAAACCATTAAGCGATTATGCGAAGTATGATCGAAGCTTTAATATTAACGGCATCATGGATCGAAAATATGGCAATGCATATGGGGTGTGGACATAAGCATGGTTCTACCAATGCAGACATCAGTTAAAAAGAGAAACGAGGAATTTATCCTGTGATCGTAATGCAGCTGCGATTAATGTCTTATGACGCACCTGTGAGAGCTCCTGTAGTCAACATCATAGAACTAGAAGGGTTTCCATAAAGTCTCGAAAAAAAAAGGGGGGGGAGGTTTAAGGAAGAAGGGAAGAACACACTCAAAATAATCGCTAGGGGCTGATGGTTTGGGATTCGTCTAAGCATAAGACACAAATCCACTGCAGGATTCTGATAGGGCCATAGTTATTACATAAAGCAGGCCCTACAGGTAAATGGGGCCAGTCATATGTAATTAATTATTGTAAAGTGTTTCCTTGTGTTTGTTAAAGTAGCACCGTGTGTCGGCTCCAATCTAAAACAGTACCGTCCTTTCTCCTTGAGAAGTGGATTATGTTCTGGATGTTCCTCAACGTTATTAAAATGAAAATGTCGATGGAGGGCTAGTTTACCTGTACTTAAATTCGTGTCCGTTCTTTGGGGTGATGAAATGCAATGCCCGACACAGACACACATAGACAGACATGTATTAACGCAATATCACACGGACCCTGTTATCATGGTTCAGAGATAGAGGCGAAAACGTTTGTAAAACAATGGTGTTTGTTGTCGCTATTGAAGGTTGGATTTAAGCCAATGGAAACATGATTGATATCACATTGAAAGTAGCGTAACCGAGCCAGGAAAACTGAAAATAAACTGTCTTTCATATCCCTTTTAATCTTCTTTTTTGTTTTTTCTAGGGGTTTGTGTGTGTACTTTATTACTTATATGGACAAAAGTTGCACCTGTTGAATTGATGTAAAAAATCATTTCTCTAACCTCAGGGAAAAATGTTTTTCCACTGCACGTTCAAAGCAATGGTTTTACCGTGTCAAGCTATAACGCTTTGAATTTTTTGTAACCGCCGCAATGTTCTCCTTCTATAAAGCCTTTTTTTATTGCCTGAAACATACACTAACATCAAAACTTTGCTTTCGAAATTTCACTCTTTTGTTTTCTTTTTGTTGTTTTTTTTTCTTTTACCGTATTGGCGTACACGGTAACAACCTTGCAGCAAATCGGAATAAGAAACTTCAGAAATAAATATTTTACTCGGGAAGAAAAAAAAAAGTTCGTCTCTTCTGCCCCATCCCTCCTCCCCCCTTATTTTTTTCATTCTTTTGGGAATTATCAAACAAACAAATTATCATTATGTTACTACCGTAAAAACACCAACACTTCTATTTGGCATTGTTTTTTTTTTGTTTTTTTTTTGGGGGGTGGGGGGGCATCAGTAAGGTTTTCATTCCGATTATTGGAGGGCTCCATATCCTTGTTATTTTTCGATTTGTCCGACCTCCTGTGCGTTTTCTCTGTTTGTATTGCGATAACACATGTGTGTGTGTGTGTGTGTGTGTGTATATATATTTAAAACTTAAACTAACACTTGCTTGTTATTTAGGTTAGCGTCCCCAAAGTCACCCCAGGAATCTAACATGAAGAAAGACATGTTTTTGTAGAGTCCTCTTTCTCTGTTTTGGCCTGCCTGCACAACTTGGACCCGATACTTTATTTCCTTCTCCTCACTTCGGATTGACTTAACACTTGTCACCTGTATGCTTTTTCTCCAGGCCTGACCTAACACCCACACTACAGCAGAGTCCAGTGTCCACCACCCAGCCCAGCTTGTCATCCCCCCACGCTACAAGAGAGGATAGCAGCTAGAGGAGAGGGAGGAGCTTGAAGAGGCACAATGCCGGCCACACACAAAGCCCCAGATGTATGTTACTATGAGGTGCTAGGAATAGAAAAGTCAGCCACAGAGCAGGAGATAAAAAAGGCGTAAGTTTTCAATAACATTACGATCTCATGGATCGGGATTTTATTGCCTTTGATATTTTTGTCAGTCATGGTCTTTTTGACAAAATTTCTTATCCGTGTTTTTTTTTTTTTTTCTTGCAAGAGGTTTTTTGAGATGTTTATAGGAACTGATTACCTCCCAATACTGGTTCAGTGGATGACAACATAGAGGCCTGCACTTAACGCCTGGTTCCATTGGAACTGTCTGACTAAAGATCTTCAGCAAACTTTTGTAGGGATTTTGAAAATGTATGCGAAGTTGCTTTCACTTATAGCGAACTCTAAGCTTTTCAGGTCTCTTTCACACCCAAGCAAATTCAATTTGCATAATTTCATGCACCTCAATGGAAAGTACATGAGCTGAAAGCTACCCACTTCTAAACCATTGATTTTTGAAGAAGTTAAACTCTTGATTTAAGCTCATATGTCTGATAGACTTGCTCAAGTTCATAAAACTGATCCTTCATCAAGTGGTTTCAAACATTTTTACTTGGCATATTAGATCAAGCATAGGTTTTAAATTCCATTAGTGTGAAAGAAGCTTATATATGCTCTTCCATGTTTTGCTTGGAAATAAAATGAGCAAATCTGAGGAATTTTCCCTAATTGATTGCAGTCATTTCTTGCTATACATCTATTTGTGGCAATTCTCTCAGTTACTACACAGTCATAAAACCTCAAATCTTTTAGAACATTATAATTATTTATGTTGTGCAAGTGCATAAGGGTGTATCATATTTTTGAAAGTAATGTTTATTTTCCCTAATTTTGATTGTTTGACATGCTTCGGAATTTTAGAGCTGATCTTGGCAGCTTGTGTCTTTTTCAATAAAAGGGGGGCTTAGAGTTTGATCAAGAAGAAGTAAAGGAATCCAAGATCAAGTTTGAATATAATAGACTTTATCTTAATTTTCATGTCAATAGGGAGTATTTTCATGTCAATAGGGAGTAGCATTTCACAAAGAGTTAGAATAAGGGGTGCGCAAGTTCTAGCCACAAAGAAAAAAGATTCCTTGAAATCATTTTAAATGCTTAAATATGGAGCAATGGTATTCTTGATTACTTGCTACCCATCTCATAAAATGCTTATGAGATTCAGCTTATTCTTAGAAGACTTGTATATTTATTTAACAAGTGTCATTTTATGATAATCAGTACGTACCAACTTTAATTGGCAAACGGATTTGATTTGCATGTTTTACCATAGCTGGAAAATTTCTCGGATTTAAGAAAAACTCCGCATTTGTCTCTTTCACTTATTATATAAAAATAGTTATAAAGTCACATAATTTTAATGGATGTGGGAAAAGTTCTGAATAAACTACTCCAATTGATCAAGAAACCCTTTTTTTCTTCTTATTGGCTGAGAACCTATGTGCAGATGCTTAATTTTATAAAGAAACTGAAATTGTGTTGTATATCATATAGCCTTGACAAACAAGTGAAGAACGATTAAGTAACAGACTTTAAGATTTTTAACCTTTTTCGTCTCTAAAAAATTTTGATATTGCATCTTTCATTCCATGGATGACCTCCTTGTTAATTTATACTTCTTTTTATTCATCAGTTATCGCCGTCTTGCTCTGAAATGGCATCCAGACAAAAACCCTGACAACAAAGATGAAGCAAAGTTGAAATTTCAAGAAATATCAGAAGCTTATGATGTCCTCTCAGACAGTAAGGATGTAGATGAATAGATTAAATCAACATCAGTGGTCTCTTATTTATGGCTTTTAAATATGTGTGACAGAAGTATTAGGGTTAACCAGAAGTTTTTGGTTAGTCAGTTGCTTTTTTTTAATGAAATAGCTTAGAGAAACAATTTTTTTTTATATTCAGCTTTACAGAAAGATAGTTGTCAACTTGTCCTGAAATTGACTGTTCCAAGGGAAATCTATTTATAAATATCCTTTGAAACCTAACACTACCTTATACATCCTTGGAGAAGTGTAAAGATGCAAAATGTTTAAATTCAGCTTTGGTGAAGTGTAATGAGCACTTTCTTTTGAGATCTTTCTCCTTGGTAATAAGCTCTTCAGAATCTTGTTTAAACAACTAAGCCAGGGAGACTGGTGAGCTTGCTGGGGTGTTAGCATTTATACTGGCCTATTCAAATAGTCGGAGACTGTGAATTAGGTACTAGGCTGCATGTTCACATTTTTTCAGTGAAATGAGAGCAGTTGTCACAAGCTCTGCTTAACTTTTGAATGACATAATTCTAGAGATGGGCTTTTTTTACTCAGCCTTGGCAAGTGCACATATATTTTTGCGGGTGCAAGCATTTTATTTCTGTATTTGCTTGAATCCTATCACAGCTACTTTTGTTTTAAAAGAGAATTGAAATTTGAATATGTGGATAACGTCATTCAGGTAGAAGCATAGATTTAATTAAAAAAAAATCCCCAGGTTAGCTCAAGTGACAGTTTTAGATAAATGTCTTTCCTATTATCTGTATTGGGTTCATTTTAATTAAAAAAAAATAATTGTTGCCCCATCTAAATGTGACCTGGATATAATGAAAGTTCGAGAGTTCTTAAAGATAAAGGCTGTTCATTAATTAAAATTTTTTTTTCTTTTCAGAGAAAAAAAGGGATGTTTATGATCGATATGGAAAACAAGGTGTGCATGGTGGAGGACATAGCGGTGAAGATGATTTCACCTTTGACCCATCTGGTTTTGGGAACTTCCATTTCAACTTCAGAAGTCCGGAAGAGATCTTCAGGGACTTTTTTGGCACCGATGATCCATTTGCTAGTTTTTTTGGTGGTAGGTGAATTTATGACACTTTTGAGTTGATTGAATAACTGGAAAAAAGAAAGGCGGACATAAGTGTTTATCTATCTTATGAGCTGCATATATTGATTCAGGGTGCAAGCTATCCGAAGCAGCTGAATGCTCACATGCATAATGCTATTAATATTAAGTGCTATTTTTTGTATAAAAATCTATTTTCATTTTTACTAGTGTTGGTATATTTTTCCACAAAAACTTTTTGTTAAGCACTTTTACCTTCTCAATCATTAACTAAAAAGATCATATTTTGATTAGTTCAGATTAATTTTGTCTTTGATTTCCTGTGTGTTTAAAGTGAATAATCCTTTTTTAAGAGACAAAATTAAAAAATCAGAATGCTTTTATTTCTTCTTGTCCTTTTTGTTACAGATTTTTAAAAAGTTGATTTTTACTTCTTAAGGACTTTCTTATTTTATTGTGTTTCGCTCAAAATAGAGGTATAAGTCTTTACATGAGTTTTCAGGATTAGGATCACATGTGGTTTCTAATTTTTACGAAGTCAATTGTAAAGATATTGATATCGCTCATTTTCTCATGGTGGTATTTTTCACAGTCGGCAGGAGCAGAAATGGCAACCCGTTTGAATCATCTTTTCCAGGATTCCAAGGAAGTAGCTTCTCCTCTTCCTTCTTTTCTCATGACCCCTTTGCCAGCTCAGGGTAAGTAAAAACATCTTTGATCAATCATTCAGAGTTGCGAGGGACCTTGTCATAGGTGAAGTGCTAGTTTATTTTTCATTTTATGGTCTTGCGTAAAGTTATCCACTGGGACTGTCCAATTTTACACCCTGTTAAGCTCTCTGTATTGCTGAAATGCTTGTTGGCAATAATAGTGTTTTCCTTTTCTTTTTGCTTTTGTTTTGACAACTTATGTTCACTATAAACTCTTTGCTTTGCTGTGCTCCAATTAAAAAACTTTCTTTCTCATGAATTTTCACTGCTTTTCACCTTTGTATTTTTTTAATTGTTAACTCACTTTGTTTTTGAAATTTGTTTTTGTTTTTATTCAAAATGTATTTTTTTTTGTATGTTAAAAGACTTTGATTAGATGTTGATTTCTTATCTTTTTTTTTAGTCATTTTTTTGCCTCTCTAAAAACTTTTTCAATTAAAGTAAATAACATGACTGGGTTTGCTAATCTTGAATTAATTGAAATAAAATGAGAAACATAGTTTCAAGATATTAATCATTTCATACAAACTATGATGGGAAAAGAAGATCCAGAATTGGAGAATTATGAAAAGCAATCTATGAATATATACCCTAAAATCATCATTGTCCTGTGCTACAAACGTTTCATTAGGTTAAATTGTTTTGGGTGTTATCTTGATACTTGGATACTTCACTTACATAGCACATAGCACTTACATTTTTAATCTTCATATTACTTATTGCCACTCGATATAATATAATACAAATTGTGTTCAGACATCTAAATGTTTTTATTTTGATACATTGTTTTTTCTTTCTTTGTTTTTTGTAAACTTGAAAAAAATTATCTGTTGTTATTTATAGAAACAAAATCTCATCAGTAATTTTTTTTTAAGGTGACCCATAAAATTTGGGCTTAATGATTTCTTAATTAGTTAGAAGGCTAAAACCTCTCTAAAGATAGAGATTGCATTTCCTTCAAGAAAAATTAAACTAACTTTACATCTGTGGAGTCATCAAAGACTACCCTTCTTTTCTCATGCTCGTAAGAAATATTTACATTGACTATTAGAAAGAGATGCGCATGATAAAATTCAAATTCCTTGTGAATTCTTCTCAGATATTAGATTGTTTAAACCGCATGTTACCTTACCCTAATTGTGATCCCTCAAACCTTTAGTTAGATTTTCCCCCCCCTGTTTGTTCTCTAGATGTTAATAAGTACTGTATATAAATATTAGTATGTGCATTGTAACTTGATATACATCAAAATATACCTATTGAATTATGAAGGTGCGTTATCAATGGAGCTAATATTTCCGACCATTCTAGTGTTTCATCTCAAGACCCACAATATCAAACTTTTTCCTTATTTTTTTTTCTTTTGATTCTAGCAATTGACACTAGTACTCGTCAGTACCTAATTGGGAGTAGATCGATTTTTCATATTTTATTGTTATGTAACATAATCGTACTGCTATCGACCTAAATGACGTGAATATTCGAGACAGATGCTTACACGAGAGGAGGAAGGGGAAATATGAGATTTTACAACCTTCCATCTGGTATCAAATAAATGTTTTCAATTTTGTTGTCCATATACATGTGGAACATTTCTTTCGACTTGTTATATTTTCTCGCAATATTATACACACATTTGATTTAAAAGAGGGTATTGAAGCAAATTTTAAACATGAAAAATAAAATGTCCATCAAGAAAACCTCGAATAACAAAGGGGGGAGAAGACTACTGGTAAGAGTGGATGCGGTTGCCTTTTTTTTGGTGGGAGGAAGGGGAATGGCAGTGCCCTTGTGGTTTACACACGCATCTGGCTATTAGGAGATCCCCAGAAACTAAGCGTCATGGATTCGACCAACGGCCGGCATTGCTTGTGTGTGTATTTAGTGTTACAAGTTCTACTATTGCTGGAAACAAAAGAGACCAGTCTTTTTCCTTATGCGAACCATCAAGATATCGTCAATAGTTCAAGAACATAATCAAAGTTCTTTGCGTTCTTCGCAATTTCAATAAAGGTTAATTTTTTTTTTTTGTCTTGATCTTTTAATTAGAAGAAATCGTGTTTAGAAATTCCGAAGCATCACCGCAGGAAACTCTCGAAGCCGTGACGCGTCATTGATTCAAACTATTAGTGACCTATATTTTAGTGTATGTTTGGTTCAAGAGCCCGTGACCTTGAGACGCGATTGCCCCGGTTAGTCTGCTACCGATTGTCCTGGTCAAATAAAAAGAGTACCTTGATGAGCTCAGCTCGTTTTCTCTGTTAAGAGGACACGCATCTACACAGAGCTAAGGATGTGTAAAACTGCCGAAAGGACCACCTTCGTCTCATACCGGGAGAATTCTTTGCCGTCATTACAACCCTCTCTGTTCTATTGACACAACCACCCCATATGAGTGCATCGCCGGAGCTCTTCCACCACTCCATCCTCCTCCGATTGGTCGTTCTAGTTTTTTCCCCCTTTCTGCACACTCGTCGTTTATCTGTCAAAAAAGTGTGGTGGCGTATTTTGCAATCATCGTTGAAATTTCTTACTTTCAGTATTTCTTCTTCATCAATTGGACATCTTCTCTTCCTCCAAATCTATCGCTGCCGAGATGGATGCGCTTTCCTCGTCTTATTTAAAAAAAAATTTTTTTTTTTTGACAACTGGGAACTTGTATGCATTTCCGGTGTTAGTAAGGAATCGCGATAAGTAAATGGTGTGTCACGTACAAAAAATATTGGGGAAAAGGAGAGAGAGAGAGAGAGAGAGAGAGAGAGAGAGAGAGAGAGAGAGAGAGAGAGAGAGAGAGAGAGAGAGAGAGAGAGAGAGAGAGAGACACAGACAGAGACAGAGACAGACAGAGACAGAGACAGAGACAGACAGACAGACAGACAGACACACACACACACAATCAGGCAGACAGTTAAGGAAAGCAGGCTCTTGGGGGAAAATACATCGCGGATATAAGATTTTGGATAGCAAAAAAGGTCTAGTTGCGCGAGTGTAAAGATTACATATTTAGAAAGTTAAAAAGGCTTTGAAGGAAAATAGAAGAAAAGTAAATTTCATAGTAAGGAGACATTGGAGCATCAAATTGTTTAAGGTCCCTATTCTTCCAAAGGAACAGTACAAGCAGATACGGATAGGGAATACATAATGTCAATGAAATTAAAAAATAGGAGAAAAAATGTCCCTATGAAGTAAGTGACTTAGGTTGTTTAAACAAGTCAATCCGACCCTTAAAACGCCCTTAACAGGAGATGAACACCAAAGATAGTATGCTTGGACAGAACGGTTAAGCAGCCAAAGGTGAAAGCGGAAGAGGAATTCTGTAAAAACAAAAACAGACAGACAAACAGACAGACTGACAGAACCTCATATAAGTAAGTTTTACCGTTAAAACCTAGTCTTACAGCTGGTGGACACATTCTTCTAACGTAGCACCAAAACGTTTAATCACGGCTCTCCATAACATGATTGATTTTTTCCCCCGTCACATGCAACGTTTTCTTGTTGCTGAGGGTCCGCCCTGACCCAAGTCGACTTGATCTTAGAGCATTTTTGCTAGCCTTACAGAGAGTCACCGGCAGTTTTCCCAGTATAGACTGGATGGTTTATGTACCTGGAGAACTTCAGAGGTTATCTCTTCGTGCAAACTAACTCCACCTACAAGCATGTAGCAACTAGCCAGACATGTTTCACGGGCTTTTGTACGTACAATGTAATACAAAAAAAAAAAAGTGAGTGTTCCAAACATCTTGGAAGAAACAGGAAAAAACATAGTAAAGCTGGGGGAGGGGAGACAGACAGAGATAGGCGGAAGGTAACAGATAGAAGTAAAGAGCAAATATGTGGTCACGGCGTTTGCGGTTGTTATAGTGGTTTTAGAGTTTGTAGGTTTTTTTTTTCTAAGAATAGAGAACAAATCCACACACTTTTTTTCCGAGCTTGTCGGTTTTGTGACTAATCCCGCAGAGAATGACGCGGGTCACACTGTCCGCAACAGGATGATGGCTGCGCGCAGAGATGGGATCAGTTCATGCGCAACATGTTTAAATGTTTGATTAGAGAATGAACAGGACGAAAGAAAGTAGGATCTTAAATTGTATGTCTTATAAATATATTTTATACCCTCCTCCCCTTCTTCCATTCATTTAGTGATATTTTTTTTTTTATCTCCAAAGAACATAAAAAATGGTCATCTCAAACTTGAAAGACGAGACCAAACAAAATAAAAAAATAAAAAAGTATTGGGCCTATAAATAGTTTGTTTCCTCAAAATAGAAATTGAGTTATGGAAGTAGAAATTGGGTTTCTTAAGAAGGTTTCTCTCTGAATTTGTTATAGATATTCCCGCTTTATTATAACACTTATTTCTTACTTGTTTACGTTCATAGGGCCGTTGTCTTGTTAAGGCGTTTATTTATTTATTTTTTTAAACTTTTCTCTTAAGAACAATTAGGGAGTGATATTTCCGTCTCAACTAGCTTTACAAAATTTGCAACTAGCGTCCGATTTCCTCAAGCTCATTTCTACATAAACTTGTAGCTAAAGATAGTTCACCTGTTTATTTCCTGATAAACCACTCTGTCAAACGCCATTCTAGTAGGTCTTAATATTATTGCGAGTGCTAGATTACGCATATAAAAATAATGTTTAAAAATCGTTTGACAGGAGAAAGCACTCATTTCCTCTGCACTGTAGGTAAGTAAATATCATTAAATGCTTCCGCAAGACTTTTTGCTCGAGACCTGGCTGATTGCTAAAATTCCATTCATGCAAGCCTCCTTTTTTTCCGCTGCAAACCTCCCCTCGACTCTATCTAGAATCCCCTGTTTCTCCATTCTGTTTATGATAGGAGGCTGTAGAGCATATTGCGTGATACTCGTAGCTTCGTTTGAATAGACGTTCTGGCACAATGAATTGCTCATCTCTTCTATTCTGTTCAGTGCAATGGGACCCATCGCGGATATCGATCAACCCAGTCGTTAATGTCACAATTAAAAAAAAAAGTCGAGTAACATTGTGTCATGATCCTTTTCTATAACTTCATTCTATTTTACAAGAAATCAAGAAAGTTAAAAAAAAAATAATTAACAATTCCTTTTCTTAGTTTATGTCGATGGCATCCTGTTTCTTTCTTTCTTTTTTTTTTTTTTTTTGAAAACGTGGTAGTGAAAATATAGAAAAAAAAAAAATACACACAAAATTAAATAAAAAATTAAATAAAAGAAAGTTGCGCTTTGAATTTGTATACACCAGTAGATTGTAATATATATTTTTTGTTTTTCCTCACTGTTTGGTGAAGATAACACGGTTATAAATCCTTGACCTACAACGTACGTGTTCAGTCTGTTCGATGTTACTTAAACACGCATAATGCTTCGATTTACCCAATCACTACTCAGATCCGCTGCTATTTGCGGAATGATGAGAAGCATTTTTAAACAATGCCGCCTCCTACTTCTAATATGGAAAATCTTTATGGACGAAAGAATAATTTGATACATGGCAATTTACAAAATTATTATAAAAGTCTTTCGCTAATATTGTTTCATTGTTTCAGCTGATCATTGCCATGTTTCAATAACCATGTGCAAATTGTCTGAATTACTTAAATCCCGTTTATTTTCCTATCAGCACGACGAATTTGAAAGCCATAACTACCCGTCATCCCATTTCCGAAGTGGTTAGTTGACCTAGCTTCGCGTTAGGTCAAACCGGTGGTTACACATTCTGTTGCATAAAGAAAAAAAAACAACTGCAGTGGACTTCATTGCTCCTTGTCGACAAGTTTACCTGGTGGCAAACTAAAGCCTGCCTGAACTGCAGAAGATCAGACCAATTGCAAGAGAGATCGAGAGCATCCGAGTTCACAGCAGTGTCCTCGTATGACTTGAGAGGAAGTGGTAGATAAACAACGTTTGTAGATGTTGCTAGCATCTAACAAGTGTCACCATTCTGCCTCGCGAGTAGTGCTATTGGAGAGAAATAAAGATGAAATAAATCTCTATATCTCACAAGAAGACATCAAGTGTGCTACCACAACCCCCGTTTTTTCTTTATTTCGACCTTGCATAAAAATTAAAATCAAATTTTCAATTAGATGGAAACGTTTCGGGTATAAAAATTTGTTTTGAACCTCCTTATCTCGTCTTTTTAGACCTTTTCCGTTTTTAGTGAATTGTTCTCATTTTTTTTCCTTAATTGTTACCTTCCATGTTTTAATTTTATTTTCAAGATGCTTTGGCCGGCTTTACGGTTTTTAGTACTTTGAACTAGTGGCATTGTAGCATTATGTATTTATCAATAGGTAGATTTGTATCAAAACGCAGCGGCTAATAAAATTTGTTTTCTTTTTACCGCTCCTAACGTTTTCTTTGCTCTTTAGTAAGCATGTAGCCTAGCTATAGCCATGTAGACCTTGCATCAGATTGGAAACATTTAGTTGCATTCCCTTATCGCTAGCCATTGTTTTTGTATAGCTCTCGCTGCTTCTGCTGCTTCCCTACTCTTCCCCTCCCTGTCTTTCCAAGATTGCTTTCACATGCATCCCGTGCCAATGGCTTTTTGGAACGGACATTTTGGACTCCGGGACCGACGAATTTCATGGCTTGTTTGCCAATGTGTTTGAAATAACATTTAGTCAGGGGTTCAGAGCTAACGCGCATGCATTCATCAAACACTCGCCATGCAAACTGGTTGGCGTGGAAGAGATGAGAAGGCAGGACGCTTCGAGGTTCACGCTCATGGCAAAGAAGGAGCGTTCATGAAATCAATAGGGCCTGTTGGACGAGTTTCCCCCTTTCTTTCTTTCTTTTTTTCTTTCTCTTTTCATTTTAACATTACACAATGGGAACAGTTTGGTCATTTCTGGAAGTATTTTTACCGTCAATGGTACTTATTAAAAAAAAGACGAGGAAACAATATATTTACTCTTTACTTTTTTTTTTTCGGAAGGAGGGATGGTTTTCTTCTTATTTTCTTCTACTGCCACACATTTGGAAAGAACACCCTGAAATCATTTCGATGCCGAAAATAAATCAAAT